>SJYX01019104.1:65243-108248 GCA_006410675.1 Oreotragus oreotragus | reverse complement strand
GTCGGGGAAGGCAATGGCACCCCACCCCAGTACTCTTGCCTGGAAAATCCAATGGACGGAGTAGCCTGGTGGGCTGCAGTCCATGGGGTCGCTAACAGTCGGACAGACTGAGCGACTTCACTTTCACTTTTCTCTTTCATGCATTGGAGAAGGAAATGGCAACCCACTCCAGTGTTCTTGGCTGGAGAATCCCAGGGATGGGGGAGCCTGGTGGGCTGCCGTCTATGGGGTCACACAGAGTCGGACACGACTGAAGTGACTTAGCAGTAGCAGCAGCACCTTTGTGTAGGGATACCAGTACTGTTGACCTCATCCAAACTTGAGCATCTGCAGAGACCCTCTTGCCATACAAGGTTACATTCATAGATCCTGGCAGTTAGGACTTTAGAGAGACACAGTTCAATTCATGACCCTTTGGAGAGCCATATACTCTCTTTGAGGCTCCGTTTCTGATCAACAAAACAGGAATGATACTACCCTGCCTATAGTGAGGGTTCAATTTACATGATAAATGGGAAGAGAGGTAAGTGATAGAGCACTTACTCAGTGCCTGGCACACAGCACTTACTTAATAATATTGACTAAGTTGCCAAGTAATACTGTTGCTCTTTCTGTTGCAGTGCACTCACATGGATATAGAAACCCATCTCTAATTATGAGTGGAGATGTGTGTTTATGTGACCGCTCCAGCACCCCTACAGAGGAGAGGCCATCTTACTTTTCAGGTATCTGGTGTATTTTCCTGGTCCAGTCTTCACAAGGCTGATTGGTAGCCAAACACAGACCTCGCCTCTGCCACAAAGCCTACTTCGGAGATTGGTGCCTGCCTTCTGCTGCTAGTTCATTGTTTGAAAAGTGCCAATGCCCCTGTTCATCCACAGTGCCACACAAGCGAGGCTTCCCTAACTCCAGGGTTTCAGAAGGTGGATCTGGTACCAACCAAATGTAGTGAGAGAGGCCTTTGTGATACACATGCATGTGCATGCACAAACACACACACACACAAGCCAAAGCAAAGACCCCAATCAGTACTTAAAGCAACTTTTAAAAGGAATAGAAATTGCTCAATCTCTTTGATGATACTCAAAGAGTCTTTTTTAATATATGAGAAAGCCCATTCTAAATTCTGAACACATCTGGTGTCCCCAGCTCTTTCTCCCCCACACTAAACCCGCTTAAGTCCATAAATTAGAAGGTCTGAAGACACACAAGAATCTCACTGCAGCATATTTGGGCATCCTGAGCCCTCTGGGTTGGTTTTGGTGCCCTGCCTCAGCCCGGAGAAACTTTTTCACTGAGTAGGAGAGGGAAGGTTTGGGGAAGGGGCAGGGAGCGGGAGGGCGTGAACAAGTGGCCTGCCTTTGATGGGAGAGCTAAGCCGCCTGCAGGAAAATGTTTGCTATTCATTTCACCCTGACACTCCAGGAGAGGAGCACAATTTCTTTTGTGATTGGAGGTAATGTAATCTACAGGAAAATCAATGTGGGCTGACAGGAGAATCGCCCAGCTGATACGCAGACCAGAGACACTGAATCACAGCAGGCTGCAGGCAGCCGCTTGGCTCTGCACTACTGCTGCCTCTGGGAGAATGAGGTTTTGGAAAAGCTCACACCCTGGGGTGCTCCTGACTCCGCTAGGCTGTCAGCCTGGCTGGCTGGGCTGCTAGAGGTTGAGTGACAAAGCAGTCAGTTGAGGGGAATGTGTTAGGGGCACGGAGGGCCACAGCGTGAGGCCTGGAGGGTTTCTGTGAGGAGGGAGACAGAGATGCTCATATTACAAAGAGATGGGAGAGATAGACCCACAAACAGATACATGTACACACACACATACTCAGTTTTAAATGATCTTCGTGAGCCTGTATTACTTAACTGCTTTTTAAATTAAAAAATTCAGACTCTCTACCTCCACCCTCAAACATGCATTACTCTAGTAATCAGAGAATTAAATGTAAAAATAAATCAGAGAAACTTAATGACTACAGCTCTTGCCACCCTCAAAACAGCTGCACATCTGCTGGGCCCCTCTGCTGGCCTGGTGCAGCTGACCTCAGCACCCATAGCCACCACAGCGGCAGCGGCGAGGTTAGCAGGTGTCACCCCAATGGCTGCAAAGCACATCCTTCAATCTGCAGATGTAGTCAGGATCCTAGGCGCATGCTGTCCCCACCCTGAATGTCCCTTTTACTTGCTTCACGGCCACGGACAGCCCTCTGGTCCCTGGGTGTTTGATTTAAGGCATTACCAGCACTTCCCCTTTGGGGGTGAGGGGACTTGAGATCTATGTAGTTAAAACACATAGTCTGTTGCAAGAAGCATGTGGAAAACAACATTTGAGAAAGTAATGGGTTAAGAACCAGAACCCAGAGATTGAGTCCTGGTGGTACCGACTGGTACCCAAAACCGATTCCCGGACCCAGGAGCCCGGGTGTCCCAGAGGAACTGGTGCACCTCACAGGCCCCTTGTGACCCCTCCCTCTCGGCTTAGTGAGACCGCGAATCCCACAGACACTGTCTCCTCCACTTCTCTCCTGCCTCCCGCCTCCCGAGCTCCCTGGCAGAGGCTTTCTGCTTCACCTACTACGTTCCTAGCAAAAGCATTTGAGGCCGTAGAGGCGTCGGCCTCAAGCCTGCTCTCTTCCCAGATCTGGGGGCAAGTCTTGTTCTGAATGGGCGCCCATTCCTTCGTTTCCCCCTGCATAGTCCCTGCTCTGCAAGGAGCTGACAAGGGCTCTGGACAGCGGGACAGCGGGATCCGATAAATCTGAGGCCTGTCTAGGTGCTTCATTTATCAAGAGGCCTCATTTACCCAGGCCCTTTAGACTAATTGCAGATTTGCAAAAACTGCTGAGAGTGTAGAACCGAGTATTGTGAGTGTCCCTTGCCATATTTCTGCTAATGTGTTTCATCTGGAGTGCATAAAGAGGCAGGGATGCTGATTTTAGACACAGCACTTTGGGGCTAATCCAGCTAAATGATTAGCCCTAAAATTCTGCAGTGATGTCATTTTCCCTACAGTGCTCTGCCAGTCGGCTTGTTTGCTTTATAGTGAGAAATATGTACTCGCAGCCCCTGCTAGCTGTCTCGGCTTCAGGGAAATCTGCCCTCCGTGGTTTATTTGGGGCAGCGACGCAGCCCACTCGTCAATCTCTGGGTCTCTTCCTGGGTTGACAAGGATTGCCAGCAGACAGCAATAATGGCAAAATGTAACTTCTTCAGGGGACTGTTGGGTATACTGCAGTCTCCTCCATCACCCTAGGCATGCCTGTGGGCAGGTTCTGCCAACCAGGGATGCCATTCAGATTCTGAGCGTCAAGCCAGATGGATGTGGATAAGAGGTGAGGTCTCAGCTCTGTCCCCAGCTGTGTTGGCACCTGCCAGTTCCACGACCTCTCTGAGCCTCAGTTTCCTCCTCTAGGAAACAAACATGAACACCTACTGAGAAACTCAAAAGAGATAATATGTATGCAAGGGTTACCCAAGGGGGCAGCCCTCATGGCAAGGATGAACAGGGAGCTTTGGAGTCAGATGGCTGAAGTTCGAGCTCAGTCACTTCTGATTACTTATCTGCAGTGAGCTCTAGGCTCCTCCTACTTCAGAGACATGGGTATGAAGGTAGCCTTGCAGGATGGTTGAACTCAGCATCCACTCACCCCAGCTCCAGGTCTGTGTTCTGCACATGACGAGTGCTCAGAAAACAGTTTATAAGTCCCCAGTGTTGGACCCATGTATCTGTTTCCAAAGTAGTTAATGGTTGTTTCACAGCCTAGCAAGTTATTTTCCCAGTTAGTTCAAACAAGTCTGCATTTGGTATAACCCATTCTTTGGCCACCTTATGTGAAGAGTTGACTCATTGGAAAAGACCCTAATGCTGGGAAGGATTGGGGGCAGGAGGAGAAGGGGACGACAGAGGATGAGATGGCTGGATGGCATCACGGACTCGATGGACGTGGGTTTGGGTAGACTCTGGGAGCTGATGATGGACAGGGAGGCCTGGCGTGCTGCAGTTCATGGAGTTGCAAAGAATCAGACACGACTGAGCGACTGAACTGAACAGAGTTGAAAAATAAAATTTCTAAAGTTGGTTAGACTATCTGGAATTCCTTGCTATGTTTTGGAGGAAGGGTAGCAATATCCAAATTGCTGAAGTCTTTGCAAATTCCAAAGCACATATCCTCCTAGTATTTATAACAAACATGTATAGAGTGCTTAGTGCATGCCAGGCACTGTAATAGAAGCATTTTATATACAACTGCCCATTTCCATCTTAATCACACCTCTCCAAGGCAAGTGCTATTATTGTGTCCATATTAGTGATGAGAAAAATAAACTTTGTAAGGTTAAAGACTTAAATGAAAATTTCTCTCTCTGTTAAGGAACAGAGAAGAAACTCAAACCTTTGGGTCCAGCTCCCCTCAAATTGATGCTTTGTCTGGAACATCACACAGGGGCAAAGTCACAGGAAGGGAAACCTGCAAACACAGGCTGCAACCCAGAAGCGGTCTACAGAGTGCCAGGTACTGAGCTGGGTGCTGTCCACATAGCATCTCTAATCTTCCCAACAACGCTGCAGAGTAGGAAGCAATATTGATCCCAGTTACAGATGAAGAAAGGAATGCTTGCCGTTTCCCTGTTACTGGGCTTGGAATGGGAGGAGCTGGGAGTAGAATCCAAGGCCAGCTCCCTCTAGAGACTACTTTTTTGTGCTAACCTGGGAGGAGGCCGAGCCCCGCAAATGGGCTCATGAAGCAGACACCCGTGATGGAATTGCTGGGCCCGTAATCTTTAGAGACTGGCTCTGCTTCAGTTGTGGGCATGATCTTCATAACTAGGCCAGAATAAATGAGGCTGTGTCTTTGACACCTTCACAAGGCCCCTCGCTTGCCTGAAAACTCTGCAGCATGCTCCTTTGGCCTAGAGAATTGTTAAATAGCAGCCCTGGAGAAGCTGAGGGCAAAGAACTCCTCTATGTTGTGAGAGACTGGGTGTAAAGCCATCTTATTAATTGGCCCGCCTGGTGGGGATGTTTGTCCTGATGGATCAAAGCTTGAAGCTGAGATACAGCACCCAAAGCCATGGAGGCAACATTTGTCTTGCATCTCCCATCTCTGATTAAGAAGCCGGGGGCATGGGCCAAATCGCATGATGGATTCCTCACACGTCATACCATAAATTTACCCCCAAGGGCCCAGTGCCGTGGGTCCCGCCTGTGTCAGCATGCTAACACACAGCCTCAGAACCATAACGTAGTGTTCTAGGGGGAGGCTGAAATTAATGAAACCCTGGCTGACATTTTGAGCACGCACACACATATCTCAAGATTATCCCACAAGTATATTTCTTGTAGAGAGAGTAGTTTTTCCATATTAAAAGATGGCATTAACCTTCAATAGTCCATCACTTGCGTTAATCCTTTCCACCTGTAAATATTTCAGATAAAAATATCACACTGGCTGTGCCTGTGTCTTACAAATGTGGCTTAGCTCTGGACATGGGAGAGATGATAGGTTAAATTTTTCACTTGCAAATATCCATCAAAACTAGAATCAGTGGGTGGTGGTGGAAGGAACATGGGATTTGAGGTCTGCAAAGCCTGGATTCAAATACCAGCTTCATTACTAGCCCAGGGACTGTGGGAAGGTTCCTTGGCCAGTCACCCCCTACATGTGTGGAGTTTATGCCTTGCAAAAAAAGGCTTGGTGTAACTAGTCCATGCAGAGTGCCTGAATTTTTATGACTCATCTGTCTGAAGGGAGTGGTTTCAGTGCTTACACCATTGTAAGCATGGCCACAGTCCTTTCTGCCTTGGCTCTTTCAAGGCTCATCAGCCTCCTCCGTAAAACGAAGAGCATGCCTTCTTTTCCAGGTTCTGAGCTTGAGTGATGCTGTATGTATAAGCCCAGACTCACATTTCTATCATGGAAGGGAGGCCCAGTGCATTCATTGTAGCTAGAACCAGGATTATAAAATGGCAGCCTGTGGGGAAGGGTCATTCCACATATGGGTTGTGTTTGGCTCACACATGGTTTTGGAAATGTTGAAGACAAATCCTTTAAAAACCACAATAATCAGGAGCCTAAAAACCTTTCAAAATCAAGAGTTGCCCATTTTTATGAAAACTGTACTTCCAATTGTTGTTCGCTGTTCAGTCACTAAGCTGTGTCCGCCTCTTTGCAACCCCACGGACTGCACTATGCCAGGCTTCCATGTCCTTCACCATCTCCTGGAGTTTGCCCAACTCATATCCGTTGAGTCAGTGAAACCATCCAACCACCTCATTCTCTGTCATTCCCTTCTCTTCCTGCCCTCAATCTTTCCCGGCCTCAGGGTCTTTTCCAATGAGTTGGCTCTTTGCATCAGGTGGCCAAAGGATTGGAGCTTCAGCTTCAGCATCAGTCCTTCCAATGAGTATTCAGGGTTGATTTCCTTTAGGATGGACTGGTTTGATCTTCTTGCTGTCCAAGGGACTCTCAAGGGTCTTCTCCAGCATCACAGTTTTAAAGCATCGGTTCTTCAGTGCTCAGGCTTTAAGGTCCAACTCTCACATCTGTACATGACTACTGGAGAAACCATAGCTTTGATTATATGGACATTTGTCAGCAAAGTGATGTCTCTGCTTTTTAATATGCTGTCTAGGTTTGTCATAGCTTTTCTTCCAAGGAGCAAATGTCTTTTAATTTCATGGTTTCAGTCACCATCCACAGTGAATTTGGAGCCCAAGAATATAAAATCCATACTTCTAGTTCCTGTTGACATTTGGAATGTCTGGGCACATGAATGGCACCCGCCAAGAGTGATAATCACCAGGACCTGTGAAAGGGTGCTTCTTGCAGAAAGGCAAGCTCATTGCAGGTCTCACGGCCCCTGCTCTCAGCCTGCACGGGCACCATGCAGGCCACCTCCCTCAGGCATATTCACCACCAGTTCCTGTTCCCACTGCCATTCAGACGTCCAGGCTCCTGCTCCCTGAAGTGTGATCTCCTGGCCAGCACCTGGGAGTATGTGCAAGATGAGGAAGCTCAGGCTTCCTGGATCAGGATCTACAGTTTAACAAGGTTCCCTGAGTGATCCACAGGCACACTAAGGTTTGAGAAGCCCTCAACTAGGAAGAGGGTGGCAATCTGTGGCCTGCGAGCCAAATCCAGCCAACTGCCTGTTTTGTCAGTTAAGTTTTATTGGAACACAGCCACGCACATTTGTTTATATGGTCTCTATGGTAAGTAGTTGCAGCATGCCCTCAAAGCCTGAGATGTGTACTGTCTGGCTCTTTACAGAAAAGATGGCCAACTCCTGCTCTAGAAGAATACTTTTCCTAAAAAAAAAAAAAAAACGAAATATATTTCTAAAAGAATATCTTATTATGGGTTCAAATTGGACATCCTGAGTGCTATAGATGCCACAGAGGGAGTAACTGTTCAGGAACATTTCTTCATACAAACTGCTAGTTTCACCTTCTCTGGTTTCTCTTAATTTGGGGTTCTGAGTTCAGTCCTTAGGGAGACCACAAAATTGTATCCCTAACGTTGGCAGAGGAGCCTCTTCCATTTGGATCTCCTGCCTCTTCTTTGTCTCTCTCTCAGCCTTCCAGGCATTTATCCCCTTTTTCTTCTCTTCCCCAGGACTTGCTTCTTCTTTTTTTTGCCTGTTACACCTTCAGCTAGGCCAGGTTTCTTCCTGGATGATTTGGGTAAGTACAGCCCTGGGCCAGTCAGGATGGGGAGGTCAGGCCGGGTTGTCAGTTCAGAACCTGTGAGATAAGCAGGCCTTTCACCAAGCCTCAGATTCATAGTTCATCTTCTACACTAGTGCTTTGCTATAAGCTTTGGCCACCTCATGCGAAGAGTTGACTCATTGGAAAAGACTCTGATGCTGGGAAGGATTGGGGGCATAGCTTATTTATTCATTTATTGTTTTTAAAATTAATTATTTTGGAGTATAGTTGCTTTATAGGGCTTCCCAGGTGACTCAGTGGTAAAGAATCCACCTGCCAATGCGGGAAGCTCGGGTTCGATCCCTGGGTCAGAAAAATTCCCTGGAGAGGGAAATGACAACTCACTCCAGTACTCTTGCCTGGGAAATCCCACGGACAGGGGAGCCTGGGGTAGCGAAAGAGTCAGACCAGGACTGAGTGCCTCAGCAGCAACAAGTTGCTTTATAAGACCCTCTTCATCTTAAAACTGAAAGTTTGTATGCCTTTCCCAACCTCTTCCCTATTTCCCCCAACCCCTAGCTCTCGCAGTCACTTTTCCACTCTGTTTCTGTGGCATCTGGCAACTTTGGAGACTGTTCTGATTCTTACGCCTCAGCTGGACAGGGAGTGCCAATGACATCTACTGGGTAGAGGCCAGTGAACCACATACGTCTTACACTGCACAGGAAAGACGTTCACAACAAAGAATTATCTGTTCAAAGTGTTAGTAGCTCTAAAGTTGTGAAACCCGACTCTTGAGTTAGTTGATACCGGGACTGGTCTATGGTCCAGGTATCAGTTTAGTGGTACCACGGGCCCCTGGTGGGCATTGTATTACAGTGATGAAATCTTTTTCTCTGATCTTTTAGAACAGGATAGTTACGATGCGGCTAAAATTACTCTGATGTCTGTTTATAGGTGTATAGACAGATAAGATGTTTCTTGTATGTTTCTGTATTCCTTCCTGTTTCTATGACAGTCCAGAACCTCAAAGGTATTGTTAGCCGGGACTGGGATTTATAAGCCAGGATAAGCAGTGCTGATGTTTAGAAGTCTGTGTAGTGCTTTAGCAGAGAAGGCCATGGCACCCCACTCCAGTACTCTTGCCTGAAAAATCCCATGGACAGAGGAGCCTGGTGGGCTGCAGTCCACAGGGTCACTGAGGGTCGGACACGACTGAGCGACTTCACTTTCACTTTTCACTTTCATGCATTGGAGAAGGAGATGGCAACCCACTCCAGTGTTCTTGCCTGGAGAATCCCAGGGACAGGGGAGCCTGGTGGGCTGCCGTCTATGGGGTCGCATTGAGTTGGACACGACTGAAGCGACTTAGCAGCAGCAGCAGTGCTTTAGATAGGGTCCTTATTCACATGTATTCTCTCTTCTTACCTGTTACACATTAACCTAATTTGGGAGGAGGCCGTTTCCTTTGATATGCTTTTCTAATGGTCTCTTCTTTATAGCTCGAGCTTCACCTGTGGGCTGGCGGGAGCCCTGGCCTCAAACCCTGTGGACGTGGTGAGAACGCGTATGATGAACCAGCGGGTCCTCCGAGATGGCAAATGCCCTGGCTACAAAGGTACCCTGGATTGCTTGTTACAGGTGAGTGGGGTTGTCCGTCTGTACACTGTTGTGAGTTTTTTCTGTGGCTTCTTGGCTTCCATGTTATCCTCTGAAGAGTTTCTCTTCATGATTTAAAAACACAAGGGTTTGGAGCCCGATAAACCTCTGGTTCTGTCACTTGTAATCCTGTGACTCTGGTCTGTGTACAGAGAGTGTACACCTCGATTTCCTCACAAGTGGCACAGTGATACCAGCTGTGTCACAGGATTATTATAAAAATCACTGCAGTAAGACTGCCGAAATAGTTAGCATGGTGCCTGGAATAATGTTATGTAGAAATAGTATATATATTTATAATAAGTATAAGCATAATAATAAAGGCTTGTTCATAGAATATGATATATTAATATAAGGGACACTAGTGAAATAAGCACATTTACTTAGTCTTCAGCATTTCTGTGGATTGCTTCTGTCCAACTGCCCCCCAAATATGTGTATACATCTATATATTTTATATTTATTTAATCAAAGAAACATCTAAGTTTTGAGGGCTTAATATAACTAAGATGAGTGATGCCCTAAAGCCTTGAGATGGTACAGAGTATTTGCCTAAAACAGGGGCTTTTATAAATACAAAATCTAAATGAATATTTAGAAATGAAAGTTCATTTTCCTTCTGTCTTTGCTCTGCTGTGAAGGGTGAGAAAATACTCATATTTCCTGTGATGGCAGTAGAACCCTGTCTGCCTCCAGAATATATCGCCTTCCTTTTGAGTCTGGACTGAATATCCTTCATTCAGACGTCTCTGAAAGGAACCCATGAGTCTTAACCTTAATTCTTGGTTTAAATAACTGGGCCTCCTGTTGATGAGTAGATGAAAGTCTGGGACTGTCTCTGCTACTGGACTGCCAGCAGCCAAAGATGAGGGGCCACTCCTGTGGTTGCTGTTTTCCGTCATGATGCTGGCACACCCGCAGACTCCAAAATATCGCTTTAACGAAACAGAGATACTTGATGATGTCCATCCAACCACAGGAAGTAAAGGTCCCCTGAATTATATCTTTATCCCTGTCGCCTCCCTTTCTAATTTATGACCTGTTGTGAGTCCACATGGCAAGGAGGCAGTAGACTCGAGTTTGGAGTTAAATCTCACTTCTTCTTCATCCAGCTCCTGTTCGCTTCGGGTGTGGGATGGTTTGGTACAGAGCCTGAGTCCTCACCTAGGCAGAAAGCTTTAAAGAACAAAGAAAGGCAGTGGGCAATGATTTCGTAGATAGTCCTTCCAACAGAATTTTATTTTTAAGAAAGACAGACCAGTTCACTTCAGTCTGGCTACTAATTATTAAGGCCTATTTGACATAATTAGAAAGTTGAACACTAACTTCTTTTTCACCCCCTCCCTTCTAACAGACATGGAAGAATGAAGGGTTTTTTGCTCTGTATAAAGGGTTTTGGCCAAATTGGTTGAGACTTGGTCCTTGGAATATTATTGTATCCTTTTCTGTTGCAGTAGATCTGAACAAAGATATACCTAAAGAATGTTGTTTGCATAAACTATCAGGTTATTAATTATAATTAAAAGTAGATATATCTTTCTCTTTTGAATTCTTCTTATTCAAGAAGTTAACTATTCAGTTTCTTTGTACACAGGTAGAAAGTCTCTCTGCCAGCCTCTGTGAAACTTGGTTTAATGATGGTGTTCTTGAAAGCCAATGATATCAGTGAAAACCTTTATTTAGACTCTGCTCTAGGAGCTGAGTGTGTTTATGGTTTTAGAGAAAGACAAGGACTTATTTATTTATTTTGTAACCCCTGGCCACCCTTGGGCAGGATGTGGTTTGGCAGCTATGTTCTAGAATGCTTGAGAGTGCCTAATGATAGGAATTAGCTCCAGAATTATTTGCCTGATGAGCAGTTTGTCCTCCATGCCAAAGTGAGAGGAAAGAAATGACAGTTTATTAGGAATGAAAGGGCAGAATTATAAAGTAGGAGATGTTGGTTTCTACCACTCTTGCTTTACTTAAAAAATTTTTTTAATTTTTAATTGAAGGATAATTGCTTTACCACCCTTGTTCCTCATTATCTGTGCTTCCCTCCCATGGAAGCTTGCCTACCGGCCACCCTGGAGGAGAACTTCCCAGGGTTGCTGCCTTCTCTTACAGATTTCACTATTCTGTATAGTCTTCCCCAACGTTAGAAAAACTAGCAGTGTGGATGTACTCCCAGAGGCTGTGGCAGCTGATGCAAGGGATTTGTGTGCCTCACTGTGGTCTGTCTGTTCAGGCCGATCTTGGGAAGGCTCCTGGGGAGCTCTTCTGGGGTGGTTGAGGATGGAGCCCTCGTGTTTCATCATGCCCCCAGCACTGGTCTGCCCAGACATGTTTGTTAGGAGGTGTGTGGTATTTGTGGGTCTGTTTTGATATGTCAGGGTTAAGATGGCATAAAATGTCAGCCTTAACTAATACACCTGCAGTTCTTTGTGACCTATGAGCAGCTGAAGAAACTGGATTTGTGACAAGTCAAGATTGCATGAGACATCCTCTGAAAACGCTCACTTCTGAAATAGCGAAGCTTCCTGTCTTTCCCACTGCTTCTCACTGCTTGGCCCGCCACAGATTAAGGTGTGAGCACCAGGTGAGGGCTGGGTTAGTTCGGATCACTGTGTCCCGGCATCGGACACTCTGCACCAAACGTTTAACGGCCTCGACTGTAACATCCAGACACTAGTCCTTACCATTCAAGTGCCCTTCGACATCAAAGATTGTGGAAATGCATGTTTCTTGCTAAAGAAAACTTGCATGAAGGTCAGGAACTGTGGACCGTTTCCTTCAGGTGAAGAGTAACTCCTGCTGCACCTCAGCTCATAGCCAAGACTCCCAGACTGTTCTGAAGAAGCTCTTTGGAATAGTGGGATAGAACGTCTGAGACGGTGTTACGTTCCTGAGCTTTTGGGGGGCTTTGGCTTCGTGTCTGCTGAAGAAATTCACACATGGAGACCTGGTGTACCCCAAGTATAAACAGGGCAGGATAGAGATCCCTGGAACATTGCACTGCTTTGTAATTTCCTATTTTGGCAGGATCTTTCACTTATAATAAGTGACTTTTAAGCCTTTGACCACTGGACCTTTGTGAGGAATTGTTACAAAGTATTACCATCTAAACTCTTGATGGTGTGAGAGTTTGGCTTGGAAGGTAGCAAAGTCTGTGTTGTGGGAGGTGTGTTTAAGCAACTTGGGTTCTGTCCTAGGTANTCTTTCACTTATAATAAGTGACTTTTAAGCCTTTGACCACTGGACCTTTGTGAGGAATTGTTACAAAGTATTACCATCTAAACTCTTGATGGTGTGAGAGTTTGGCTTGGAAGGTAGCAAAGTCTGTGTTGTGGGAGGTGTGTTTAAGCAACTTGGGTTCTGTCCTAGGTAATGGTAGTACTGGGTTGGCCAAAACGTTTGTTCAGGTTGTAAGAGTGTGGGAAAAATCCGAATGAACTTTTTGGCCAAGTCAGTAATTTGTGATATTAGCAAAGTTTCCATCTCCCAGTCTGTACAATGGGGATAATAACATCTATTGATACTGAGCGTCAGGTGAAGAAAACAGTAGCTCCTACTACTGGACTTGTAGGATACGTTTCTTTACATCATGATGTCATATAGCCATAATTCCAGAGTAAATAGTTCCTGTGTGTGAAGAGAGTCATTTTATCAGGGACTACTCCCAAGTGAGGTCCTGTGATAAAACTCTTGTGAAAGAAAGAGGCTAACGTTCTGTTACATTTCCCTTAGTGAAATGTGGCAAGTTAATCGAATAGTTGATTTTTTTTCAGATTTCCCGGGTTTTACTTTAGTTCTGGTCACGTTTTTCAAAATATTTCCGTCTTGGACTTCCTTATCAGTTTGGATAGAAAATCCTTGCTTGAAATTTGAAAAGCAATATTTTTGTATACCTAGAGTCTGATAATGGAGAAGGCAATGGCACCCCACTCCAGTACTCTTGCCTGGAAAATAGGCCCTCGCTGCTGGTACCTGGGGGCCTTCCCACCTGAGGTGGCATGTTCTTTTTTTTACTGATCTGGAGGTAGAAAACTCTGTGAAATACTGCAAAGTAAAATTGTTTTAGAGCCAAAAAAGTGTCTAGAGCCACACAATTTCCATATGTGGGTATGATGAATTTTCAACTGACCAGTCAACAAAGACTCTTCGTCTTCAAGGCGGAATTCAGCATTTCAGAGGCTGTGCCAGCCAGCAAGGTGTTCGCCACATGGGGAGCCCGCAGTGATGGAAAACTTCAGATGGGCCTCGGGCTTGCACAGAGGATCTGGAGTGTTAGGCACGGTCCCAAACCTCCCTCTTGGCACCCGACAAGGAGACTGGAAGCCTCAGAGGCTGAGGGCCATCACAGTGGATTGTAGTGTCTGAGCTGGGAGAGGCTCCTACACCTGCCTTTCTGCCTCTTTGTCTATTTGAATGTGATTCCATCAGGGGAAGACTTCCAGAGATCCACGCAAATCCTTTGTATTATTGAACCAACAGAGGGTCTCATAGTCCACTCTGGAACCCTTCACCATCTCTGTCAGGAAATGATTCTTAGAACCGAAATCTCTCTTGCTTCTTTCTCTGCTTTCTGTTTGTTCTCTCTTTTCCAAAGAAGGATCAGTTGCTACTCTCCCCATGCCTTTAAAAAACTCCCATTTGTTTATTGCTGTGCTGGTTCTTTGTGACTGCACACGCTTTTCTCTAGTCGTGGCAGCTGGGGGCTACTCTCTAGTTCCGACGTGCGGGCTTCTCTCGTTGCAGAGCACGGGGTCTGGGGCACGCAGGCTTCAGTAGTTAGAGGGCACGGGCTCAGTAGTTGCAGCTCCCAGGCTGGAGGGCGCAGGCTCCGTAGTTGCGGTGCGTGGGCTTCGTTGCTCCACAGCATGTGGAATCCTCCTGGACCAGGGATGAACCCATGTCTCCTGCATTGGCAGGTGAATTCTCTACCACTCAGCCACCAGGGAAGTCCCCATTCTCTCTTTTGTCTCTAGGGAGGGGATAGCGCCCCTATCCTCTCTGCCGTCTCTTCTCCGAGTTATAATTGTACTTCCTTTCGTCCTTCCCCATTAGTCTTGTTTTACAGCTCCTAAGTATCACTACCCTGGAACTGTTTCCAAATTCCCTGCATTCCTACAAACCTCATTCTTATCTTGAAAATTATATAGAAATGTATGAAGTCAACACAGGAATAGGATGGTCGTATCGGTATTAAACTCTATCATGTTATGGGCGTGGCCAGCATTTCTTCTGAAGGAAGTGTTCAGAAGTAGTGAAAGTAGGGGTCCAGAGCTGGGATTTTCTCACATGTGTTTCTGGGAGTCAGGGGATGTAAGAGATGGTTGACAAAGGCCTACTAAGAGTAATGGTAAAGTTAATAATGATGACAATCATATTGAATGCTTATAATGTACAAGGCTCTGAACTAAGGTTGACACGTAGTATTTCACTCAGTCCTCATAATAACCTTTGGAGAAAGCACCGTTATTATTTCTGTATTCCAAACAAGGAAATTGAAACACATAGAGGCTCAAAGCCCTCCTGTAGTAATTCCAGGTGATCTCACAGAAAGGTTCCCTTTCTGCTATGAAGGATATAGAGTTTCCCTGATTGTAAGAGAGACATTGAGAAGCCTGTTCAGGGAAGAGGCAATCTTTTTATTCCTCACTGGACCCCCAGCACCTAGCAGCGTGCCTGGCACACAGTGGGTGCTCAGCAAATGTATGTGGGGTGAGTGGGTAAATAAACTTCACTGCTGGCTTTGAGCGTGGTGTCAGGACTCAGCAGAGACCTATAACTGAGACCCAGGTGATGACACATGCTTACAGGAACATAACTGAATTAAGGGGTTATCCCTCCTCCTGAGCAGCAGAACCACCCAACAAAAACGGAAGGTGCAGCTCCTCTGGGCTCACCGTGGGTGTCCTGAATTGGAACCTTCTCGAAGCAGCCCCGGAGTCTGCTTGCTATCAGACCTCTCTAGGTTATCAGCAGGCAGGACTGCCCAGGGACTCCTTCACCCTGCTTTGTACCCAGGGAGGGGGACTCTACAGACTGTACTCGTGTGCAGACTACTTCTATGGGCGCCTGCCCTCTGACTGCTGACTGGGTCCAGGCTTGGCAGAGTACCAGCAGGGGATCAAGCGAAGGAGAGGATTCGTGCAAGTTGCTCTGACAACAGCTGCTTCCCCTACCGGAGGCCATAGCTCACCAGGCACCCAGTCGTGGATCCCTTCCGCCCTCAGCACTTTAGCCTTTCTGTTTCTCTGTTGTTGTTAACCTGGGTGCCCCTCAGCACCCCTTTTAGTTTCCCCTGGTGGCACCCCTCCCCATACCTTTGAAAACAGTCAAGTGTGCAGTCTGCTTCCTCTTGGGACCCTGACTGGCCATGTGTGACTGCGAGGTTAGGCACGCTCTCACACATAGGGGGTGGTATGAAGGGGGCTACCACGGGTTCCTTTCTAGGGAGCTTGCTAATGGGGCTATTCTAAGCCCTTTATCCTACTGCTGGGACCCAGAGGCTAACCCAGGTCTATCTGTGTTCCAGTTTGCAGTTTTCAACCCAAATCTGATTTATCAAATTTTTGTTCAAAGTAAGCTGGGAAAATCCTAACAGCATCTTTTGGAGTACTGACCTGCACCGTCATGAGCCTGACTTGAAACATTCTACTGAAATGAAAACTTTTCTCTTGTGAGGTTTTCATGTCCACGTTATTGAAAAGCCACTCTGCCTGAGGTTCCTCCGTTCACTCACTCCCCGCATCCTGGAAGGTTGGGGTTGTGGGTGAAAGTAGATGAGCCTTATAGGAATGAACGTGGGGAGAGAGGGCCAGCATTCCCTCCAGGAGGCAAGACTCAGGCTTCAGTCACTTTCCCAAAAACCTCAAAGTGAAAACTGCTCACAGCCCCAGGCTTTGCCTGTTTTCTGCCCAAACTGAGTAAATCAGCCAGTTTGCATACCACCTAGACCAGCATCTGCTGAAACAGGCTCAGGCCCTGAAGAAAACCCAGGCTGAGAAAGCCCCCTCCAAACCCAGTCTAGAGTTTTCGAACCTTGGCCAACCTTTCCCAAGCGTTTGGCCCAACACACAGGCCTGGGCCCAGTTTAGGGTTTCAGAGTGGCAGTTTCAAAGCCGTCTCATTATTACTGATGACCAGGGCTTGCCGAGAGCAATAGTGTTTTATAGCCCACTGAGCAGAGGGCCCCAGGAACTGTGGGGGATACACTGCCTCTGAACTTGCACAAGATCTCTTCACAAAGGGGGTGGAGACCACATGCTTAGCTGAAGCTGCTCCAAGTAAAGGTTGCAAAAAGCAGACAACCAACTCTTAGGCTCCCACACAGCAGCCCAGACAAACAGCGGTATCCAGCTGTGGCCTCTGACCTTGTCTGTGGGCCTCTCGACTACAGGGAAAGCAGAGGAAAGCTGAGGCAACTGCATGGTTTTGAACGCGGGTTTTGGTCCTTCCAGACATCATCAGGTGCCCTTAGAATTACTGTTGCTCCAAACTGAATGATGTTCCTGGGCCATCTTGCTTAGATGTTGGCCTGAACTCTCATTCTTTACCGAAGTTGATTTCTTTCTTGTCACCACTCACCCTCTGCTGTCCTGGCCCAGTAGAAGTCCTGAGAAAAACTGAAGTGTGAGTTTCAAGGAGCAGAAGGAATAATATTTATTGATTCCAGACTGTTTTCATCCTTTGAGTTTCACGTTTATTCTTCATAGCAGTCTTAGGAAGTAGCAGGCATGATCACTGTCATTCTCATAGCTAAGGCTGACACACGGGTTTTTAGGCAGTCACATAGCTGGGGGCCTCCCTGGTGGCTTAGATGGTATGTCTAAGAAGTATGGAGCCAGCTTTGCTCTGTTAGCTTCGTGGCAGATTCTAGAGTGAAGCACTGGGCAATCTGTTTTTCCCCCAGAGCTGTTCTTGGGAACTGTTTATGCAACTTTTGTTATCACACAAACTCCCTTGACAGACTCTCTAATACAGGTCCTCCAGTTGGCAACAGGTTGTCAGTCTTGGCCGTGGACCTCAGATCCGTGGTGACAGAATCTATGGGTGTCTCCCAGAGGTGACCTCCCCTCCTTCCTTTCTGTATGAGATTGTCTGTTCCTTGAAAAGTCAAAGAGGACTTGATTATGGTGGGTTGGCCTGCAGGGTTCCCCACACCAGCCTTTGTGGCACATGGCGCCTCCCTCAGCATCAGATTTGAAGGCGAAACTGAGCTTAAAAGACATTGCTTGTGCCTTCTGGCTTTGCCCTGTTCTGCCTGCCTCTCCCTGTTTTCATCATTGCTGACCTGGGGACAGTTCAGACAATGGACTCTGGAGCCACCTGTCTGTTACTTACCAGCTGTGTAACTCAGCTTAAGATACTTAAAGTCTCTGTTCTCAGTTTCCTGACTTGAAAAATAGGAACAATAATCATAACAATACCTACCTTGTAAAACTGTTGTGAGTTGTTATACGTAAAGCACTTTGAACAAAATCTAGCATATGGTAAGCCCTTTCTAATAATAGTAATAATGCCGACATTATTATTATCATTCATTCTTACACATCATTGCAAACTCTGGTGTCCCAGGCACTGCTGCTGCTGCTGCTAAGTCGCTTCAGTAGTGTCCGACTCTGTGCGACCCCACAGACGGAAGCCCACTAGGCTCCTCTGTCTCTGGGATTCTCCAGGCAAGAACACTGGAGTGGGTTGCCATTGCCTTCTCCAATGCATGAAAGTGAAAAGCGAAAGTGAAGTTGCTCAGTCGTGCTGACTCTTAGCGACCCCATGGACTGCAGCCTACCAAGCTCCTCCATCCATGGGACTTTCCAGGCAAGAGTACTGGCCCAGGCAATGAGGAGATCAAAATAAATTAGCAGCTGTCCTCGCCCTCAGGAAGCACATGGTCAAGGAGAGGAGGCAGAAAACACAGGCAGTGGCGCATTCCGAGAACCATGGAAGCCTCCGTACAGAGCCCCGTGGGGGACCACGGTGGGAGGGGTGGCTACCCTGCAGACCTCCCTTGCTCGCTGTTTCATCCCCTGCCCCAGGTATAGCCGCTAGTCCAGGGTCAGCGTTCCACTGGACTGAAAACAGAGTCAGGGGCTGAGCCTGAAGAGGAGCTTACCAGAGAGGGGAGTTGGAACTGACTCAGGGTTTTCTAGGGGAACAAAGGGGAAGAGGTGAGAAACAGCCATGAGCAAATGTGCCCTAGCATGAAACAGCCTGGAACATTCTGACAACTTCAAGTTCAGTGTGGCTGACCCTCAGGGGGTGGGGATGGGGGGAGGGCAATGTGAGTAACAAGATCTAGTGAGTAATAAGTAAGAAAACCAGTTACTAAACTTAGTGTTAACACTGAGGAGAGCTAATGAGGACCCAGATTAAAGCAGGTCCGTGAGGAGAGCTGGGAAGGCTGGCTGGGGGACTGTGGAGGAGGTAACCCTGGTGGTAAGCTGAGGGTGCAGTCAGCCCAAGGAGGCCAGCCCTGATATCTCAGAGCTCAAGGGGACAACATGCAGACGAGAACCACTGGGACCCTCGTTTACATGGATGAAAAGTTTTTGCTCAGATAGAGCAGCACTTTCTGTTCAACCAGTAACTTTGCAAGACACAGTTCTTTTATCAGATATTTTCTATGAGGAAAAGAAGTCATGTCATTCCATGTTTAGAAATAGGATGAATCAGTCAGATCTTCCCAGGTGGCTCAGTGGTAAAGAATCTGCCTGCCAATGCAAGAGACGTGGGTTGGATCCCTGGGTCAGGAAGGTTCCCCGAAGGAGGAAATGGCCAGCCACTCCAGTATTCTTGCCTGGAGAATCCCATGGACAGAGGAGTCTGGCGGGCTACAGTCCACGGGGTCNGGCTCAGTGGTAAAGAATCTGCCTGCCAATGCAAGAGACGTGGGTTGGATCCCTGGGTCAGGAAGGTTCCCCGAAGGAGGAAATGGCCAGCCACTCCAGTATTCTTGCCTGGAGAATCCCATGGACAGAGGAGTCTGGCGGGCTACAGTCCACGGGGTCGCAAAGGGCCTGACACCACTGAAGTGACTTAGCACCAAGAGGGTTCACAGTCAGGGTTCCACGAATGCTCTCTGGCCCCAGGACTGCCTCTCACTTTCTGACCCAAGGCGCCCCCTACTGGAGGTGTGAAAAACACCCATGGCTGCAGGTCAAACAGGGCAGCCCCATGAAATCAATCAGATGTCAGATGTAACCAAGATCTCAGAATCTGTGCTTTTGTAAACTCCTCCTCAGGTGTGAGAAATGGCTCAGGATTTCAAAAACAAACCTGGACATTCACAGCACTGCTGCTGTTGTGCTGCAGGAGGCAAAGGGGATATGGCCGCGTGGCCTGTTTGGAGTCACCCACCGGTGAGTTACTCTACCCCAAACCAACAGCATCGATGCCAAGAGACACCTAGGGAGCAGACAGCCCACATGCAGAGCATGCCTCAGCCCCACCTCAAGGGAAACATCTTGTCCTCAGAGTAGCAAACATCTCTTGTCTCTGTCGTTTGTTTGAAATGGTGAAATCCCTTCCTCAAAAAATGAGTGAAAACGTATCTCAGTGTGTCATCATCTATCATCACAAATGAACAATAGGGGAGAGTACTGAGTACTAGCAAGTTCATTTTGTCCACTTTCATTTGGTTATTAATTTTTAATTCATAAAGCAGTTCACCATTATAACAATTTTAAATAATCCATTAAATTGTTCTGGGCACTGATAGCATTAGAATATTTTTAAAGTAAATTTATTACTGACAGCCATTAAATTGTGTTGGTAGTCTTTTGATCATATGCCATCCATTCAATACACTTTTCTGAGATGCCTTTCAACAAGTGCATATTGTCAAGGTTGCCTGTCTTTCTGATCCTATATGTTAAAATATACTAACATTTGTTTAAAGTACAGTAATGAGATAGACAGCTGAGTTTACCTTACTTTATGCAATATGTATACTCCTAAAAAGTTGCACCTAAGTGGCATTTTTTAAAAGTTTTCTCATACTTTAGTATTCTAGCTAGGAGAATTCCATGGACAGAGGAGCCTGGCGGGCTACAGTCCATGGGGTCACAAAGAGTCAGACACAACTGTGCAGCTAACAACACTTTCACTTTTTTATGTTCTTTTAGAAAATAGAAAAGATCAATATTAAACTTTTTTTAATACATAAATTGAGATTCCCCATGTCCAGTGTGCTTAAACTGAAGTATACCTAAGAATCATTTTTAAAATTATATTAACAGTAAATGTATGTATGTGTATTTAGCCCTCATTCAATACATATTTACTGAGTACCTACTGTGTGCCAGGCACTGCTCTAAGAAGCTGGGAATTCAGCAAACAAGCTAATGTCCCTTTCCTGGTGGAGATGATATTCCAGTGGGACAGTCATACTAGCCAAGTAAATAATTGTGTAATGTAATTTCAGCAGCAGAAAAACTGCTATGAAGACAAATAATGCAGGAAAAAGAGAACAGTGGTGGAGAGGGTATCTTAGACATTGTGTTCATTTTCCATTGCTGCCTAACAAATCACCATGACCTCTGTGGCCTAAAGCAACACAAATATATCCTCTCATATTTTCCATGGTCAGGAATCAAGGGAGTGTTAGCTGGGTTCTCTGCCCAGGTCTCAAGGCTGTAGGAAAAGGGTCAGCCAGGGCTGGGTTGCATCTGAGGCTTGGGGTCCTCTTCCAAGCTCCTGTGTTTGTTGGCAGAATTTAATTCCTTGCAGCTGTAGAAATCATGGAGGCAAAAGGAGAAGGCCTGTGACTGCTCATCTTGTTAGGTCAGATCCACCCAGGATAATCTCCACTTGATTAACTCAAAATCAAAAGATTAGTAACCTAATCATGGCAGTTATATCCTATTAAAGTACAGGTTCCCGGTGCACAGGAACTGTGCACAGGATCTCCCCTGCTTTCCCAGTGGGGAGATCTTGGAGGCCACCTTAGAATGTTGCTTATTACAGAGTGGTCAGGGGAGAACTTTTCATGGAGGTTACATTTGAGCAAAGACATGGGAAAAAAAATCAGAGATTGAACTGTGTAAACGTCTGGGACAAAATCATATTGGCACGTGCAAAGGCCCTGTGGCAGGAATTGGTGTATTCAAGGATTGCAGAAAGGCCAGTGGAGTTGGAGGTTAGTGAATGAGAGGAAACATGGTATGAGGTCAAAGAGGGAAGCAGGCCACAGATCATGGAGAGCCTTGCAGGTTATGGTGAGGAGTCTGGAGGTTTCTGGGTTGGAAGTGATTTATGATTTGATTTATATTTTAAAAGCCCTCTCTGACTTCTTTATGAAGAAGGAATTGTAGGGAATTATAGAATAGAAAAAGAGAGACTATTTTTAAAACTTTGGCTGAAGTTCAGGCGCAAGGAAGGTGGTTTGAACTAAGGTGGCAGCTGTTGGTTAGAGAAAAGGAATTCAAGGTGGGTTTTGGAGGTAAAATCAATTAGATATACTTAAAATGTAATGATTTAAAAACATATACTCTGGATCCAAACTTCCTGGGTTCAAATTCTTGCCCTGCCACACACCAGCCATGGGAACTTGGACAAATTATTTAACTTCTCTGTGTCTTGGTGCCCTCGTCGGAAAAATGGGATTTATAATAACACCTACCTTGTGGGGGTTTGTGTTTGGTGAAATAATTCTGATAATAATTGATGTATGAATGTCATTTACATGTATATAAATGGTGGCTGTTATTATATTTATTGATGATAGATGTGGAATTTGAGAGAAAAGATATCACGGGTGTTTTCAAGGTTCTTTTTCTAAGTAACTGGAAGAATAGTGGAATGGAAAAAACTGAAGGCTGCACCATGTCAGCTTGTCTAATATTTTAGTGATTACAGTTACACAAGGCATGCATTTGCCACTGACTAGCAGTGAGAAGTTGGATAATAATTAATATGACCCCACGAACCTCAGTTTCCTCATCTGAAAAAATAAATAGGGTTAGTAATAGTCATTGAGTTAGACAAGGCTGTGATCCATGTGATCAGTTTGATCAGTTTTCTGTGATTGTGGTTTTCATTCTGTCTGCCCTCCGATGGATAAGGATAAGAGCCTTGTGGAAGCTTCCTGATGGGAGGGACTGGCTGTGGGGAAAACTGGGTCTTGCTNGACAAGGCTGTGATCCATGTGATCAGTTTGATCAGTTTTCTGTGATTGTGGTTTTCATTCTGTCTGCCCTCCGATGGATAAGGATAAGAGCCTTGTGGAAGCTTCCTGATGGGAGGGACTGGCTGTGGGGAAAACTGGGTCTTGCTCTGATGGGCAAGGTCATGCCCAGTAAATCTTTAATCCAATTTTCTGCTGATGGGTGGGGCTGTGTTCCCCTCCCTGTAGTCTGGCCTGAGGCCAAACTATGGTAGGGGTAATGAGAACCTCCTTCAAAAGGACTTATACACTAAACACCCTGCCAGCATTCAGGGGCTCCCGGGTCTGTTGGAGTTAGAGCCTTGACCCTGCAGCAGGCCACTGTCAACCCACACCTCCACCGGAGGCTCCAGGGTACTCACAGGCAAGTCTGGCTCAGTTTCTTGTGGGGTCACTGCTCCTTTCTCCTGGGTCCTGATGTGAACAGGTTTTGTTGTGCCCTCCGAGAGTCTGTTTCCCAGTCCTGTGGAAGTTCTGCAAAGAAATCCCACTGGCCTTCAAAGTCAAATTCCCTGGGGGTTTTCAGTTCCTTTGCCAGATCCCCAGGTTGGGGAATCTGTTGTGGGCTCTAGAACTTTTGCCACAGTGCAAGAACTTCTTTGCTATCATTGTTCTCCAGTTTGTGGGTTGTCTGCTTGGTGGCTCTTTGGTGGGGCTAATGCCGACCCCCTCCAAGAAGACTTGTCCCATGTGCTATGCCTCTAAGGTCTGCTGCAGCCAGAGCCCCCTTTTCCGCGGCAGGCCATTGCTGACCCGTGCCTCTGCAGGAGACACTCAGACATTCAAAGGCAGGTCTGTCAGGCTCTTGTGGAGGTAACTGATCCTTTCCCTGGGCCCTGGCATGCACAAGGTTTTGTTTGCGCCCTCCAAGCATCTCTGGCAGGTACAAGGTTTGATTCTAAACACGATAGTACCCCTCCTACTGTCTTATTGGTGCTTCTCCTTTGCACTTGAATGTGGGGCATCAAAAACAAGACTGGAAGCTGATCAGATCATGGACTCCTTATTGCAAAATTCAGCCTTAAGATGAAGAAAGTAGGGAAAATCACTAGGCCATTTAGGTATTACCTAAATCAAAACCCCATATGATTATTCAGTGGAAGTGACAAATAGCTCCAATACTTTGGCCACCTGATTGGAAGAGCTGACTCATTAGAAAAGATCCTGATGCTGGGAAAGACTGAAGGCAGGGGGAGAAGGGGATGACAGAGGATGAAAGAGTTGGATGGCATCACCAGTTCAATGGATATGAGTTTGACAGGCTCTGGGAGATGCTGAAGGAGAGGGAAGCCTGGTGTGCTAGAGTCTGTGGGGTCGCAAAGAGTCAGACACGACTGAGTGACTGAACAACAAGAAAAGCAATATTCATCTTCCAGCATAGAATGAGGTAGCCCCCAGCACGCCGTAGGGCAGAAGGAAACGCGAGGATCTCTTGCTTTGAGAAAGCAGTGGACTGTAGGGCAGTTCTTGTGTTTTTTCACAACTGTTGAAACAGCTGTCTCCTTTATACTCACTTAGCCAGGGATTTTGCAGTGTTTTTGGCTCTCACTTTAAAAGCCTGAGATCACTGCAGGGACTGTCACTGAAAAGGTACGAGGTAGAAAGAGCTTTTGGCTTCCACTGTCATTGGGGCTAACTGAAATCTAGCTACAACCTCTCTGAAAGCAGACATCATGGACTCTCTCCCCAGGGTGTGTTAAGAAGCCCTCATCTTCCGATCACTCTGGGACCCTGCAGGCAGTTGGGACCCTTACAAATGTGCACAACCTTATACACTCTACAGCGGCTGCGTGGCGCAGGAGCGGCTGAGAGGACCTACCCACATCCAAGGTCAGGAGCAGCGGCTGCGCTTTGCTGGAGCAGCCGTGAAGAGATACTCCATGCCCAAGGTAAGAGAAACCCGAGTAAGATGGTAGGCACCGAGAGAGGGCATCAGAGGGTAGACAGACTAAAACCACAATCACAGACAACTAGCCAATCTGATGACATGGACCACAGCCTTGTCTAACTCAGTGAAACTAAGCCAGGCCATGTGGGGCCACCTAGGACGGACGGGTCATGCTGGAGAGGTCTGACAGAATGTGGTCCACTGGAGAAGGGAATGGCAAACCACTTCAGTATTCTTGCCTTGAGAACCCCATGAGCAGTATGAAAAGGCAAAAAGATAGGACACTGAAAGAGGAACTCCCCAGGTCGGTAGGTGCCCAACATGCTACTGGAGATCAGTGGAGAAATAACTCCAGAAAGAATGAAGGGATGGAGCCAAAGCAAAAACAATACCCATCTGGGGATGTGACTGGTGATAGAAGCAAGGTCTGATGCTGTAAAGAGCAGTATTGCATAGGAACCTGGAATGTCAGGTCCATGAATCAAGGCAAATTGGAAATGGTCAAACAGGAGATGGCAAGAGTGAACGTCAGCATTCTAGGAATCAGTGAACTAAGATGGACTGGAATGGGTGAATTTAACTCAGATGACCATTAAATCTACTATTGTGGGCAGGAATCCCTTAGAAGAAATGGAGTAGCCATCATAGTCAACAAAAGAATCCAAAAGGCAGTACTTGGATGAAATCTCAAAAACGACAGAAGGATCTCTGTTTGTTTTCAAGACAAACCATTCAATATCAAGGTAATCCAAGTCTATGCCCCTACCAGTAATGCTGAAGAAGCTGAAGTTAAACAGTTCTACAAAACCTTGTAGAACTAACACCCAAAAAAGATGTACTTTTCATTATAAAAGACTGGAATGCAAAAGTAGGAAGTCAAGAAACACCTGGAGTAACAGGTAAATTTGGCCTTGGAGTACAGAATGAAACAGGGTAAAGACTAACAGAGTTTTGCCGAGAGAATGCACTGATCATAGCAAACACCCTCTTCCAACAACACAAGACTCTACACATGGGCATCACCAGATGGCCAACACTGAAATCAGATTGATTATATTCTTTACAGCCAAAGATGGAGAAGCTCTACACAGTCAGCAAAAACAAGACCAGGAGTTGACTGTGGCTCAGATCATGAACTCCTTATTGCCAAATTCAGACTTAAATTGAAGAAAGCAGGGAAAACCACTAGACCATTCAGGTATGACCTAAATCAAATCCCTTAAGATTATACAGTGGAAGTGAGAAATAGATTTAAAGGACTGGATCTGATAGACAGAGTGCCTGATGAACTATGGATGAAGGTTTGTGACATTGTACAGAAGACAGGGGTCAAGACTATCCCCAAGGAAAAATAAAAGCAAAAAAGCTAAATGGCTGTCTGAAGAGGCCTTACAAATAGCTGTGAAAAGAAGAGAATCAAAAAGCAAAGGAGAAAATAAAAAATATACTCATTTGAATGCATAGTTCCAAAGAATAGCAAGGAGAGATAAGAAAGCCTTCCTCAGTGATCAGTGCAAAGATATAGAAGAAAACAATAGAATGGGAAAGACTAGAGATCTCTTCAAGAAAATTAGAGATACCAAGGGAATATTTCATGCAAAGGTGGGCTCAAGGACAGAAATGGTATGGACCTAACAGAAACAGAAGATATTAAGAAGAGGTGACAAGAATACACACAAAAAAACTACAAAAAAGATCTTCATGACTCAGATAATCACAAAGGTGTGATCACTCACCTAGAACCAGACATCCTGGAATGTGAAGTCAAGTGGGCCTTAGGAAGCATCACTACAAACAAAGCTAGTGGAGGTGATGGAATTCCAGTTGAGCTATTTCAAATCCTGAAAGATGATGCTGTGAAAGTGCTGCACTCAATATGCCAGCAAATTTGGAAAACTCAGCAGTGGCCACAGGACTGGAAAAGGTCAGTTTTCATTCCAATCCCAAAGAAAGGCAATGCCAAAGAATGNAAACTCCAATACTTTGGCCACCTCATGCGAAGAGCTGCCTCATTGGAAAAGACCCTGATGCTGGGAAAGATTGAGGGTAGGAGGAAAAGGGGACGACAGAGGATGAGATGGTTGGATGGCATCATCGACTCAATGGACATGAGTCTGGGTAGGCTCTGGGAGTTTGTGATGGACAGGGAGGCCTGGCGTGCTGCGGTTCATGGGGTCGCAAAGAGTCGGACACGACTGAGTGACTGAACTGAACTTATACACTCTAGAAAACAGGAAGTAACAGCAAGGCCTGAAGAATCCAGAATGCACTTACCCTCTCTCTGCTTACCTATTCTGGCCATTGTGAATTCTTGACATAAAATCTTTATTTCTCCTTTCTAGTCCTGGGATAAAGTGGTTCTTCTAGAACATAAGAACAGGAAAGAACTCTGGGTTCACTGAGTGGGGCTCTCCCATCGCCCCTTCATGATCTCAGCATTCTGAAACCAGCTGGGGTCGCAGAGAATGGGACACGACTGAGCACGTCCTCTGCCCTCTTAGACAAAGGCAGGATGTCTCATTGTGCCCTCAGGGCTCCCTGTAATAGGTCTTCATGGTCACAGGTCATCATTACTGCTTGGATTAAGGTCTGTGTTACTGCCTGAACTATAAACTTTGTGGGGACTAAGACAATCTCAGCTTTGTTCACCACAAACATCACCAACCTGTCACAGACAGTCAGTCAGTTGATGCAGCTCTGCATCCACTATTGAGCACCAGCTGTTTGCCAGGGCCTGTGCACTGGAAATATGGTGGTTTGCAAGATAGACTCCTTCTCTTTAAAGGGTCTATAGGCAATGTAATTGTTAACACTCCTGCCAGTGGTCAACTGGGATTGAATACTAGTAGAAAGGCATATATGTTATCTCTGATGTTTGAGAGGTTTGGAGGAAGTAGGAGTGTTATATAGCACTGATCAAATGCTTTCTAACAACACTGAAAATGAGCACTATTGTGTTCCTATTTTACCAGTAAGAAATCTGATGTACCAGGAGGTTAGCTAATATCCTGGTGAAAATGTGGTAAGACCATGATATGAATCTAGGCCAGGGACAGAGCTACAGAGCAGATGCATGGGAATGCAGGTGCACAGATCCCCATGCTCAGGAGGACCCAGTGCTGGGCTTAATGCTCTACAGTCCCCACTGTGGGATTCCTAGTAATTTTGTCTTTGAACTTGGCTGTGTAATTGAAGTCTGACAGGACGATAGAGCAGGTATGTGAGGAGATACTCATGATCTATCTGCCAGTCCTTCTCCCTCTATTTACATATAGCATTTGGGATGCCCCGTGGCATAGAATTCAGAGGCGTCATCCTATGTGAGGGTCAGGGAGACTCCAAGTGAGTACAGGGTAAGTGTGTTATGTCTACGGCTGAATAAATGCGGGTGCTGACAGCCCTAAGGACCTGCATTGTTTTCATTTGAACCAGAACTTACTTCTCACACAGGAAGGGAATAGCGGAATTCTAAGAGACGAACAATCAGTGAGCCTAGCATATCCTTTCTTACTCTTGCTGCTTCCCGTACACTGAGAAGGATGCCTTAGAAGGGGAGAGAGAGGGAAGTCGGTCCACGTGTGGTTTTCTTCTCAGTCCTTCTGCAGCCAGCAGTGAGCCAGACACAGAGTGTTGCTAGAACGCACGCAGATCCAGCAAATGAAATTTGTGTCATGTATCTACTGTTCTAGCAACAATGAGCTACATGTGTGAGCCATGAAATAGGAATGTGTCACTTTGATGATTCCTCGTGAGTTAAATTCTATTATGTCTACATTTAAAATTTCATGACATAAATGTTAAATGTTAAAAGGGATGCTAATAATTTAAGATTTTAATTTAAAGGGGGCTTCCCTGGCGACTTAGAGGTTAAAATCTGCCTGCAATGCAGGAGACCTGGATTCAGTCACTGGGTCAGGAAGATCCCCTGGAGAAGGAAATGGCAACCCACTCCAGTATTCTTGCCTGGAGAATTCCATGGACAGAGGAGCCTGGTGGGCTACAGTCCACGGGGTCGCAGAGTTGGACACGACTGAGCGACTTCACTTTCACTTTACCTTTAACAGCTTTGTTTCCTGCTTTTTAAGCATGAGACGCTGCGTTTTCATTTGGCACTGGGCCCCCTAATATAGGTGGTCTTGGAAGGGAAGTACTATGGGTGGCACTATTCAGTGCTACACATCCCTAAGACAAGTTCCATTCTCGTAACTATAGTGTGTGGCTTGACAAGAAGGGTTGTGTAACCACCACTGTCACATGTACACTCCCAGGGAAGGGCAAGACTGTCACTGCGACCTAGGTAGAACCGGTGTGGGAGGAGCCAGTGAGCAGAGCTGGTGGTTGGTTGATCAGCAGACACTAGCTGCTCTCACCTTGAAGCCTCTCATGAGACTGCATCCTATCCAGCGTTTACTGGAGGAAAAGTGACTGCCTGTCACATTCAAAGAAGGGAGATGAGAGTGCTGCCCAGAAGGTTACAGAAGGCTGACAAGACACCAGATCCTAAGCACCACTGAGTCAAAATCTTCCATCTAGAAACCCCAGCGAGTCCGTGATGATTACCCAGCCAAACCCACCAGTTGAAAAGTTCATGTGAACTTTGGGGTTTTGTTGAAAAACCTATAATCAGGCCAGGTTTCAGGTTCCATAACAAAGTGCTTCCCAGCCTAGTGACCACAAGCCAGACTGACATTTGTGAGTGCATTTCCATGGAAAAAGAAGGTGCTGCTTAATTGCATTAGGAGAATTATACCACAGTCCATGGGGGAACATTGACAGGCTTTGACAAGCATGAGGAAAACCTACTCTTTTCTGCGCCATGTCCATTTTCTCTGGGGTCATGGCCATTACCGTGGAGATGATATGCAAAGAAGACTAGAATTTATTCCCCTAATGAAAACCAAGTTGGCTGTTCTTTCTTAGTAATAATCACAGCAACCACCCAGTATATTGCTACCAAACCATCCTACTTCCTCTAGTCATGAGGATTGTAATTCTGTTCTGCACAAGGCTATATTATTGTAACTTATGAGTTTCCCAGAGGGAGGGGCATGCTAAGCATGGGGAAAAAATCTAGGGTTATAGGGAGGGAGCAGATAGAGAGATAACACTGATGATTCAGTGTTGTTTGTTAACCAGGCAAGTATAGAAAGCATGTGAAATAAAATCCTTCAAAGACAATTTTTCAGAGTACATACGACTCTAGGGAAAGTGTTTTAGGAAGGAAGTCGAAAATTATGGATGTTTCAAACAGGAAAATTGTATAAATGGACATTTCCTAAAAGAGAAGTGTGTAACTATGCTTCCTGAAAGCTCAAAATCGAATTTCTGTAGCAAGGATAATATTTTGCAAATATTACGCTCTTCTAACTTTTGGGTTTTCTCTTAAATCACCTTCCCCTGCTGTCTTCCACCTCCAAGGCTGAGGCTTGGGGCTTCTGGCCCCAGGGATACTGCCTAGAACAAAGAGACCATTGATCAGTTTGAATCTCAAAGCTGACTTTCTTGACCTCTTAAGCAAGAAAATCATCCTCAAAGCCAGGCATTGTTGAGAAGGAAAGAGATTTTCTAAATTCCTTTAGCTGCCATTAGTATATCAAGAGCCAGGCCTGGTGGAATAGGCCCTAAAGAGATTTACTCCACACCACAGTGATGGGCTATGGAGGAGTGGGAAGCTGGCTGCTCTGAGCCAGAGAGGTCGGACAAAGAAGGCAAAGGAGGCAGGCAGACATGGGAACCAGCGATGTCCTGGACTCTTCTCTCCGGTCCTAAGTCCTGGACCTGGGGGGCCTTGGTAGAAAGAACAAGGGAAAGGCTGAGAACCTCAGGAGGACTGTGACTCACTTCTTGTCATGCTTCTTGGGGGATTCTTCGGGGTGGCTGTGAGCCTCAAGAAGTCCCCTGTATGGCCACCTCTGACAGGATACAAGACCATGAGACACGACAGAAGCAGAAGGGAACCAGGCCTGTGCGCCTCAGGTGATGCTCCAGGTTCCTGCGCCCTTGGTTGTCACATGGAGGATCCAGGGTATAGTGATGAGAAGGTGGGAGGGATGAAAGCAAGGATCAGCATGAAAAGGCCATACCAGGCCCTGAGAGCAGGAAGAATGGCTGGAAATGGGTACCGTTCCACCACCCCAAAAGGCCAGGTAGACGCTGATCCCAGTACAGGGAGCAGGCCAGCTCTGCCACTTTGCAACAAAGACCAGCAAGAGTCTAGAGGATCCCTCCTGGTCCCCTCTCTCCCCTCCCACCAAATTACACAGAAACCTCTTTAGCCACCCTTTAAACCACCTTGAGATGGAGAAAGAGTGGGAGAGAGGACAAGAAGTCCTCTTAAATACAGTCCTTTTACATACAGAGGACACTCTGCATGTAAAGGGAAAATTTAAACCAACCGTAGAAAGAAGTTGAATTTCAAATAAATAAAATATTTAAATGAAAATGAGAAAATTTAAATTGGAAGAGACTCATATTGTTAATTGGCAAGTGGTGGGGAGGGGTGGTTGTCAGAGAAAGATCAGACCAGCTTTGGGAAGTAGAGAGACCATTTGATATTGCGCATCTGAGTGGAGTGTGAGTGAGTTTGCAAAGCGGTTACATCTTTATTCCTCCCTCCTCCTTACCATTCTATTGAGCATACACATGTCATCTTCCTTCAAGTCAAAGCAAATTTGGTGTTTGGAAGTGTCCTCTGGGAAGCCTAGGGGCACGAGAAACTTTCTTTAATGTCCCAAAAAGGCAATAGCAATTTGAAGTTTGCAAGATATCCTCCTGAGAAGTCCTCAGTGCTCTCATCACTTGAATTAAAATCAAAGCTGCTGCGAAGACTCGCTGAGCCCCACTGAGCTCCATGTAAAAGTGGAGGTCAGCATTCTTTAGGGTCGGGGGAGGAGAACTTGTTGGGAGGAAGTGGGAGACATGGAATGAAAAATCATTAAGAGTTTATCTCCCTGTAAAAGTCTCAGTTGAACCCACAATGTGTTGAAGCCAACTAGACAGACTCTGGTCTGCATATGCGAGAGAGACTAAATTTTATGATAAGAGGTAGCTAGTAACAGTCAGTGAGCAAAGCTCCATTTTCCATCAGCATTTCTGCTCCCTCCACCCCTGGAGCTGTGCAGGGCAGTGCTTGTGTGGCTGTGTGCACGTAGATATGTGGCCCAGGCAGAGCCCAAGAACTCTTTTAAGGATGCTTAAAAGCTGAAGTTCAAGAGCAAAGCTGAACCTGCATCAGGAAAATGGTTGCACATGTTAAGTCATCTCTAAGGTGTTTGACTGTAATTGAATGCCCACTTTATGGTCATAGGCTGTTTTATGAAGGTACCCATCCTGAGAAGCTGCCCTCCGCTGCCTTTGCCAGCCCTCCTTGATGTTCAGCAGTTTCTGAAAATCATGCTGGATACATGGAACAGCCTGACTTCTTACAAAACACACAGAATCTCAGAAAGATTCAACTAAAGGTTATAGCTAGACTTGAGCACTGAAGATTAAAGTATGACCTGGTCTGTTTTATTGCTGAACATCAGATGTTCAGCAGCACAGAAACACTTAGAATAGCAGTTCTGCTGCCTTTTACTCATGTGCCACCAAATTCTGATCAGAGTGTAAATTGATTTTTGTTAAAACAGGGATGTATACTGTTCCAGTGATGTCTGCCAGACAGATGAGCAGAGCCCCATGCAGGAGTGTGGAAGGGATCACCCGCCTGTGAAAGTGTACAAGGTGAGGCATGACAAGGAGCCAGTGTCCAGTGTAGACTAGTGGTGGCTGGAATGTGGGACATCTTTCCTCAGGAGTGTACAGCAATGGGTGACCGAGGTGGCCAACAGTTCTGTTCAAGGTCAACTCAATGCTGAAGGTCAGGCCAGTCAACGGGACATAGCAGTAAATGTAACCACCCCATCGCTTGAGTGCTACTAAGTCTCAGATTCAGAGGGAACAGACTGCAAGCCAGGAGCCAGGAGGGAAACCGTTGGGTCAGTGAAATATATTCTTGAGGAAGGAAGTCATAGGTTCCACATACGTTGTTGTCTTAGGCTGATGTACACTCATGTGATGGTTAATTTATGTGTCACCTGTGACAGAGGTGCCGAGATTTACATTGCTCCTGGCTGTGTCTGTGAGAGCGTTGCTGGATGAGCTTAGAATTGCAATTGGTGGACTCTGTAAAGTAGGTTGTCCTCCCCAAAGTGGGCGGTCATCATGCAATTCATTGAGGATCTGAGTGGGACACAAAGTGGAGGAAGAAGAAATTGGCCCTTCTTTTTCTCCTGTCTGCCTGTGTCAGCTGGGACATGATCTTCTCCTGCCCTTGGGATTTATACCATCCCTGACCCAGACTGAGAAATACCACCTGCTTTCCTGGGTCTTCAGCTTGCAGGTGACAGATCATGGGACTTGTCGGCCTCCATAAACATGTTAGCCAATTCCTCACGATACATCTCCTTGCAAATTTATATATAGATCGACTCTAGGATATCCATATCTAGCTATAGACTTATAGACATGTGTCTGATTGGTTCTGTTTCTCTAGAGAATTCTAATATAGTTAATTCACAAACTCCCATCTTTGTGCTATAAAGGTATCAGAAATCGTTCAATCCAATGCATTCATGTTTCCATACACATTAATTGTATGTCCTGTGGACTGTGCTAAAATGCAGTGTGACCCTGCCTTCAGCGTGCCCTCATTTAAGATGACATTGCATNATTCTAATATAGTTAATTCACAAACTCCCATCTTTGTGCTATAAAGGTATCAGAAATCATTCAATCCAATGCATTCATGTTTCCATACACATTAATTGTATGTCCTGTGGACTGTGCTAAAATGCAGTGTGACCCTGCCTTCAGCGTGCCCTCATTTAAGATGACATTGCATATTTTACGTCATAGTATCATAGGTTCTTCAATTGGAAGGGAATAAAAAATCCACCACATCCAACTCTCCATATTTTGTAACAAGATTCCAACCAAAACGTTCCCCTCAAGTGGTCCTTCAGCCCTTCAACTTCAAACACTTCCACTGACCAGGAACTCACTACTTCCAAACACAGCCCATCCTAGCCTTGGAATTACAGTTATAAATTACTAAATCGCTCTTTGGAATTTTTATGCTTTGTTAAGAAAGCATCAGGATATTAGCTAATTTTTTTAAACTATTCTCTGCAAACTATTATATGTATATGTACAAATGTACACAGTAAAACATAGAATCAGCTGCTATAGTACTTCTCAATAGGATTAATTAGGGAAATGGATTCCACTTGTGTGTGTTTGCATACATATAAGCACAGACATGCACACATAGTGTTACTCCAGTTCTTAAATTGTCATCAAGAATGGTTTATTTATACAAGCATTGGCTGCTCTTCTCTTTGGAAATTATTAACAGACCCAAAAGAGTTTTGTGTTGTTGTTTTTTTCAAGCTCACCAGTTTACCTTGGAACAGAAAAAATGTAAGTGTAATTTATCATTTTGCCAAAATAAGTAAGCGTTGAGGAGGTGAGCACCAATCGGTTGCTTAAGTGAGTTAATAACAGGAACGTCAATATGCGCACCATCCATCCTCTGTCTGGATATCAGTGAACAGAGCCAGTTCATGGTCTCTCACCCCAGCATGTGCCCAGATCATCAATGCACATGCTTCTAGCCATGTGCAGACCCTCTCTCCATGAGGTATGCTGTGGAACAAATGATAGGTCTCTTTGGTGTATTTAAAAGATTCAATACCTTCCTCCCTATTGTATTTCACTGCTGCAAGCACCTTGACTGGAAGGCAGGCCATTGGTTTTACATCACGTTTTAGGGGACACTGGTATATCTGATGGACAAGTATGCTGTACGCTGTAAGCCTCCAGATTTCAGAAAGGTTGAGTCGTGGGAACATCCGTTGCAGTTAAGGAAATACAGTTTACTTTCCTGAGCATCAGAGAAATAAAATGTAAGGAATTTCTTCAGCTGAACCACCACAAAGAGGATTGAGTTTAGAGTTTAGGTCTGTCTGGTGTTTCTATCACTTGCCCCGTTCCCTCTGGCTGTTCTTCCAAGCCCCCCTGTTCTCATGAACGTTATGCTTTCACCTCTGTTGGCATCTTCTTCTAGGTACGTTTACTTTTACCACCTTTATTTTTGGCAGCGGTGCTGAGTTTTTTCCAGCCAACCAAAATAGGGCCAGTTCTCATCTGAAGGTGTATCATTTGGGTTTCTTTAAGCTCCTAGGCTGATACGTCCCGAAAAGCCGTTGTATCAGGAGAGATACAGCCCATGAATTATGGACATAAACAGTATTGGGGGAAGATTGACCTTCACACAGACAGATAAATAAGTGATAACAGTGAGGCAAATAAGAGCATGTAGATAAATAAGTGATAATCTCAAGAAAACTTTTTTTCTCCCTACATCTACAACCTGAAAACTTGGGCGTTCTCTATCCATAGATCTCCAGAACTCTAGAACAGACCCCTCATTTTGACTCCAGCAGACGGTCCAGCGAAACTGAGACAATGCCCAAGCTTCTTTGCGGACAGTGGCAGAGTACTGGGGCAGAGTGATGGACACACTTTTTCTTATTATGAAAAAGCCACAGGTGGAGGCTAGGGATGGGGTAGAGGTTTCCCTCTTTCCTTGGAATAAACTTTACAAAATATTTGCAAATCCTGAGAGGAACTTAAGAGTGGGTCAGGTGCCCTCCAGGTCACTACTTTTTTGCCAGTTTCACTGGCAGTCCCTTGCCCAGCTTTGTTCAGCTAATTAATCCCCCCAGACACTCGCATTCACCACATGCAAATTATAGCAGAAAGGAGCTTTTTTTCCCCATTCTATTTTTCTTTACCATACACTTGAATTATACTCTTCTGACATCAGCTTCCAGCCCCACTGAGGGGTTTCCAACAGCCTAATAACAAACAGATTAGAGGCCAGAAGAGCATGTATTCCTCAAGTCCCTCTCTGCATCCAGCTGTGAGGCTGCGTGGCCGTTACAGGCAGAGGCGAGCCGGGCTGCGGCTCCAGCTCTGAAGTTAAAATGGAAACTCGGTGTGAAGGCCTCGGGGGGATTAGAGAACACTAACTTTGCTGCCCATCAGAAGAGGATAATGTTCCCCGTTCTGTTCCTGCTGGTATCAGTTCCAAGTTGGAAAGCCGCCTCCTCTCCTAATTCAAGCTGGGGCCAGAGTGGAGCAAGCCCTCTCAGATATTGTAAGCCAGTGTGAGCTCAAAAAAGAATTCACTGCTCAAGGCCAAATAGCTTCAAAGCTAATAATCCTCCAGAGTCGGTGTGAGAGTGCTGCAACTGTCAATGTCAACTTACACAAGGCATGGTGAGAGTGAAACTTCAATAATGACATCATGGAGGAAAGGGCAGAGGGCAGCCGCTGCACAGGGAAGTGCCGGGGCCCTTCAGATCTTTGAAACCTGCAAGGATTTATCCGGACTAACGTGTCTCCATGTAGTCATTGCGGTCTTAGGCTACTCTGATTAAGGATTTAACGTATTCAAAGGGTTTCGGCAGCAGCAAGATGACACGTCTTCGGGAGCTCTATTGGATTCCATTATCTTCTCCTCTCTTCTCCTGCAGATGCCCTCTTTCCCACCCTGTCCCGTCTCCTCCCAGGCCCCTAGACAGACCTCAAACGAGAGGCTGATCCACTTTGGGGTCTGTACTGGCCCCATCTCGCTGCCTCCTTTGTTTCGTGCCTGGGTTTGATTGTCAAACAGGCCTGGCCACACTTATTTACTTGAGTGTCAGGATGCAAACCCCAGCAGACTTGAGCAAATTCCTGCAGGATTCCCTGGAGTCTCACATAACTTCCTTAGCCAGCCCCGTGGTGGAAAGAACGCAGGTTCTTGTTAGAATACACCCAGAGATATATACGGTCATGGTCACAGTTCAAAAGAATAAACTTCGCAGCATCCCAGGGGAGGGAGGAGGAGGGAAGTAAAGCTCAGGGCAGGAGTGGAAGGTCAGAGCGGAAACTCCCCCCACCCCCATCCCCGAGGCCCGTGAGGACGGGGCAGTTCACCTCTGCCACTGGTTGCTGGCCATAAATGGAGCGCCTGTCTGCCAGGCACAACAGCGACTACAGGAAAGAGGGGGTTTAAGAAGGCTCACTGGGGAAGGGAGATGCCCTGAGGGTGTTGGCAGCACAGGGAACCTGAGTTCCTTGCAGCTGCGGCCATGTCTAGTGCCCCCTTTGGAGGACTGTGTGATCTGATTTATACTAGGCCACAATGGGCCCCGTGCCAGAGGCCCTGGACTGCAGGGGTAAGAGCTTAAGGTCTGAATCACACAGATGTGAATGCCAGTTCTGGTCTGACTTGCTATGTGCCCTTGGCAAAAGCCTTCACCTCTATGAACCAGGGTCTTGATCTGAAAAATGAGGATAATACCTCAGAGAATCAGGGCTATGTGACGATTACATAAAATGATGCAGAGTATCTGGCCCTAGTAAATATTCAGTGAATGTTAGCTGTTTTTATCATCATCATCATCATAATCCAAATGGCAGTTTTCCCTACATCTAAAGGAATTTTCCTGGAGAAGGAAATGGCAACCCACTCCAGTATTTTTGCCTGGAAAATCCCATGGACAGAGAAGCCTGGTGGGCTACAGTTCACGCAGTCACAAAGAGTTGGACATGACTTAGCGACTGAGCACAAAGGAATTTAAAATATAAGAACTTGAGAGGAGCATAAAAACACTTCAGAGGGAAGAAATAAAGAATGTCTACAGATTAAACTATACACAGCTTTCCATAATGGTTAATGTCAATATATATCCAGATTGAAAATTCCTAGTGTGGTCTACAGGAATGTCTCTGGAATGTTGATGGAGTCCTACTCAAGAACAGCCATGAACAGCTTGGGATGTAGTCTCAAATTAATCAATCTCACAACCTTATTAAAGCACAATTTACACATAACAAAATACATACACTTTTGGTACACAGTTTTGATGAGTTTGGGCAAATGTGTTCACTCAGCCACCACAACAATCAGATACAGTCAGGAGTGCCTGCTCGGTCACTCAGTTGCGTCCAATTCTCCTGTAACCCCATGAACTGTAGCCATCCAGGCTCCTCTGTCCATGGAAATCCAGAGGAGAATACCTGAGTGGGTTACCATTTCCTCCTCCAGGAGATCTTCCCGACCCAGGGATTGAAACTGTGTATCCTGCATTGGCAGGCAGATTCTTTACTGCAGAGCCACCTGGGAGGCCCCAGTTACAGGCATACCCTGTTTTATTATGTGTTGCCTTATTGTGCTTTAACGATACTACATTTTTTTTACAAATTGAAGATTTGTGGCAATACTACAAATCCTAGGTCTGTTGGTGCCATTTTCGAACAGCACTTGCTCACTTCATGTTTCTGGCATATTTTGGTAATCCTCTGCTGCTGCTGCTAAGTCACTTCAGTCGTGTCCGACTCTGTGCGACCCCATAGACGGCAGCCCACCAGGCTCCCCCATCCCTGGGATTCTCCAGGCAAGAATACTGGAGTGGGTTGCCATTTCCTTCTCCAATGCATGAAAGAGAAAAGTGAAAGTGAAGTCGCTCAGTCTGTCCGACTGTTAGCGACCCCATGGACTGCAGCCCACCAGGCTACTCCGTCCATTGGATTTTCCAGGCAAGAGTACTGGGGTGGGGTGCCATTGCCTTCCCCCAATCACAGTATGTCAAATGTTTTTATTACTATTGCGTTTGTTAGGGTGATCTTTCATCAGTGATCTTTGACATTACTACTCTGACTTGTTAAAGGCTCAGATGACAGTGTCTTTTAGCAATAAGTAATTTTTAAATTAAGATTGTACATTTTTTAAAAAATATAATATACACTTGATAGGCTGTAGTACAGTGTAAATATAACTTTTCTGTGCACTTCACGTGGCTCAGTTCATTTTTATATCCATTTTATTTCCGTGGTTGGAACAGAATCCACAATATCTCTGAGGTTGTAATGAGCACTAGCCACATACCAGAAAGTTCCCATGTATTTCTTCCTAGTCAGTACTCACCCTTGGACCCGGTCTCAGGTAACCATTGTTCTGCTTTCTGTCATTATAGATTAGATCTCCTGTTCTTTGTCTTCAAATAAATGAGATCAAACAGTGTATATTCTTTTGTGTCTGGATTCTTTTGCTCAGCATAATATTTGTAATATTCATTATTTTGTTGCATGTATTGGTACTTTGTTTTCTGTTTCTGGGTAGCATTGCCTTGTATGGATATATCACGTCGTTGAGTTATTCAGCCTGTTGATGAACATTTGAATTGTTTCCATTTTGGGTTTATTATAAAGAGAGCTGCTTGTGAACATTTACTCCATGTGTTTTTGTTTCTCTTTGGTAAATATGTAGACGTGCAATTTTTTAATTTTAAAAGACGGTACCAAGCAGGTCTCCAAGGTGGTCATACCCTATGACACTCCCACTCTTGGACTGTTTCCCCATCTTGGCCAAGAGTGAGGTATCAAGGGAGAGGGGAGGGGACTGTTGGGGGGTGCCCAGCCAGGGAGGAGAATGTTATCACTGACATTGTGTTGCATGGTGATAATAAAAGTTGGACTGACTTTTAGTGGCTTTGTTACTGTTTTTAAGTTCTCTGCAGACAGTATACCCCCTCACTGTCCTGGCCAGACAGACAGGCTGTTTGCACTGCATCACCGTTGCCCACTGTTCCACGAGAGGCGGCACAGTCAGTCTTTTGCATCTTAGCTAACTTAGTGCCTGAGTAGTGGTATTTTATGTGATTTGAGTTTGCCTTTTCCTGATGGCTGATGAACTTGAACTTTTTGGCTTCTCATACATTTTTTTTTTTTTTTGGCCAGGTGTCTTTTCTAATCTTTTGCTTATTTTTAATTGGATGGCACATTTGTCTTTATTTTCTGGTGCTGTAGTAGAAGTTCTTTATGTATCCTGGGTGCAAGTCCTTGGCCAGGTGCATGTATAGCAAATATTTTCTCCCGAAGTGTGTGGCTCCTTAAATTTTCATTTCTGTGTCGTCCTGCTAATCTTTATCTCACTGACCTTCACGGACATCAGATTTCTGCCTCGACACCCAACAGTCCACCAAGTACATTTCTGTTGCAAAGACAAAAACGCCACGATGCCACTGACCTAAAGGGGGCGCTCTTCTTTGTTCCTTCCTGTGGTGATTCTTGCTGCTGTCAAGGCCCTTTTTACAGATGCTGGTTAGATTAGGAAGCTCTGCCTTCTGGCCTGCTTGCTGCCAGAAATATTTCCCACCCTCCTGCTCTTTCCCGTCTCTCCCTCAAGTCCCCAGAATGCTGCACGTGGGCTTTTTCAGGGTCTTGCTCCTCAAAGTCCTACTCTCACAGCCCCCACCCCAGCCACACCGTGACATGGGGTCTGTGCTGAGCTTAATCTTCCTGAGCACTTCCACTGGTTTTCTGCCTTTACCACTCCCACCTGTTTACCTCTGCTTCTGCATACCTCTGCACGAAGCCCAGAGCTTAACTGGACCTGTCTCTTATACACATCTACCCGGTGCCCCCGCCCTCTGCGCGCCCCACCACAGAGCCATCAGGGGAGGTCAGAGTGTTCCAGAAGAGTCGGAACTCCCAGCCCTCCACCAGGAGGCTGTGAGGAAGCATGGCACTTGTTTATAGAGGCGCGATTCAGGAGCGGGCTGCTGGCAGGCAAAAGAAAGGAAGGCAGGTGGGAGGCAGGAGAGGCCAGGACCTGTAAACCTGGCCCAAGCGCCACCACAGGATCCCGTCAGTATCTCACTCAGGCGTAGATTGCGAGGATTAACAGAGATGCTACATAAAAGGCACTTAGTTGATGTCTGGCACCAAATAATTGCTCAATAACTGTTAGCTATTAGATCAGGATCCCTTTTATCTGACACAATATGCACTGGCGTTGGTCAGTTAATGGAAAAAGTTGGTTGAAAAGGGAAATCAGAGAAAATTATACTACACACCTTCAACATTATTTTAACTTAAAAAGTATAAACGTACATCCATTCACTGTTGTTTGATGTAAGTCCAGCGCCTTTCCTTTGAGTGCGGGTCCATGGATAGGCGTGTCCAGCCGCCTTTCCTGAGTCAGCCACACCCAGTAATGTATTATCTACCATTTCCCGTTTCTTTAAAGTGGTTGAGAACTTACACTTGCCAAGTCCTGAGTGAAGAATCATTAAAGACGTGTGCGTTTCCCCCAATCTTTAATGGTGGCTTACCCATACCTCACTCATCAGCAGTACTTCAGCAGCCCAGAATCATTTGCTCATCTTAAAGTACTCAACTCAGTTTGCATACGAATAAAGACTCTTTTTCTTTGCACTCTCATTGTATCATCTGTTTGCAGAAGCTTTCATTTAATTACTTATTCACAATAAGACTTTCACAAAGACAGGTGAAGCAAGAATAAGACAGGTCCAGGATAAAAAATCCACTGATGCTTATCATGCAAGGGTATGTTCACCTGGGGGATCAGCAACGCAGGCTGGAGAAGGCTGTGCTGGTGTGCAGGGGCAGGGCATAGTCAAGGCCTTGGAGGCTACAGAACAGCTGCCAGCCAGGCTTGTTCCTTGTGACATGGGCATCAGTTAATTTAGGAGGGGGTTGAAGAGCAGCTTTTATCTAGCAGGTTGGTTAAATAGAAGCCGTTGAGAGAAGCTGTATGTAACTTGGGTCAGATGCTATTTTTCATTGAACTTTGCCTGGACCTTTGAGATTATAATAGTCCCCTCTCACCCTAGGGAGATACATTCCAAGACTTTGCCAAAGCTGTACTCAACCCTATATGTACTATTTTTTTTTTCCTATACATGCATACCTATGAGAAAGTTTAATTTATAAACGAGGCACAATGTGAGATTAACAATAACAATAAATAATAAAATAGGACAGTTAGAACAATATACTGTGATAAAAGTTAGATGAATGTCTCTCTCTCAAAGTATTGTACAAATTTATTGCCTTTTTCATCTTAACTTGGAGAAGGAAATGGCAACCCACTCCAGTACTCTTGCTTGGAGAATCCCATGGACTGAGGAGCTTGGTGGGCTGCAGTCCACGGGGGTCACAAAGAGTCGGACACGACCGAGTGACTTTACTTACTTACTTACTTACTTCATCTTAACTAAGCACTTAGCATGGGGGAAGGCAATGGCACCCCACCCCAGTACTCTTGCCTGGAAAATCCAATGGACGGAGTAGCCTAGTGGGCTGCAGTCCATGGGGTCGCTAACAGTCAGACAGACTGAGCGATTTCACTTTCACTTTTCTCTTTCATGCATCGGAGAAGGAAATGGCAGCCCACTCCAGTATTCTTGCCTGGAGAATCCCAGGGACGGGGGAGCCTGGTGGGCTGCCGTCTATGGGGTCACACAGAGTTGGACACGACTGAAGTGACTTAGCAGCAGCAGCAGCAGCAAGCACTTAGCACACACTGGGACTATAACAGTTTGAGACACAACAGAAAAACTAGCACTGATTTCTTTTTTCTTCTTCACAATTTTCATAGATAGATTTGTTCTCTAGTGGGGTGGGATGGGGCAGGAGGTAGGAGGGAGGTTCAAGAAGGAAGGGAACGTATGTATACGTATGGCTGATTCATGTTGATGTTTGGCAGAAACCAACACGATCCTGTAAAGCAATTATCCTTCAATTAAATATAAATCATTTTTTTTTAAGAAAGATTTGTTCTTACTATAGACCTTAGCAACCTCAGCCTACAGTTTTCCTTCTTTCCTCTTTGAGTTGAAAACATTCAGTCTTTTACTTAAAGGAAGCACTTTATGGCTTCTCTTTGGCATACCTGAATTGCCAGCATCACTCTTCTTATGCTTTGGGGTCATTAGTAAGTAAAATAAGGTTTATTTCAACACAGGCACTGTGATACTATGACAGTTGGTACGATAACTGAGGAGGTTACTAAGTGACCAGTGGGTAGGATGCTCTAGACAAAAGGAGATTCACTTCCCCAGGCAGGATGGAGTGGGAGGGCAAGAGATTTTGACATGCTCCTCAGGACAGCATGCATTTTAAAAGTTATAAACTGTTTCATTTTAGAATTTCCCATTTAATATTTTTGGACCATAGTTGACTGCGGGTAACTGAGACCGTGGAAAGCGAGATCACAAATAAGGGGTGGGGGAAACTACTGTACTTCCCATCCTTCTGAAAACTCACAGGAGGAGGCACTGGGAGTTAGAAGACTGTGTTCTGGTCCTGGTTCTATCAGTACTTACACATTTGTGACCTTGGCAATGACATTCACCCTCATTTCCTAGGAGGAAGGTTTGATGCTTGGGGAGCTGAGTGATTTTTTCCACATCATTCTTGAGGACCTAATGAGATCGTCTGAGTAAAGCTTCGTCCGAGTTATGACAGATCTCGGTTTGAGCAGTTTCTCCTGTCTTTCCACGAGTTGCTGTAACCCAGAGGCTGAAGGCCAGGCCACGCCACTTTTGTCGTTGTTGCCCAGTCATGTCCGGCTCGTGACCCCATGAGCTGTGCCACGCCAGGCTTCCCTGTCCTTCACTGTCTCCCTTAGTTTGCTCAAACTCACGGCCATTGAGTTGGTGATGCCATCCAACCATCTCATCCTCTGTCATCCCCTTCTCCTCCTGCCCTCAATCTTTCCCGGCATCAGGGTCTTTTCCAATGAGTTAGCTCTTCTCATCAGGTG
>SJYX01019104.1:0-65039 GCA_006410675.1 Oreotragus oreotragus | reverse complement strand
TACTCTTGCCTGGAAAATCCAATGGACGGAGTAGCCTGGTGGGCTGCAGTCCATGGGGTCGCTAACAGTCAGACAGACTGAGCGATTTCACTTTCACTTTTCTCTTTCATGCATTGGAGAAGGAAATGGCAGCCCACTCCAGTATTCTTGCCTGGAGAATCCCAGGGATGGGGGAGCCTGGTGGGCTGCCGTCTATGGGGTCACACAGAGTCGGACACGACTGAAGTGACTTAGCAGCAGCAGCAGCAGCAAGCACTTAGCACACACTGGGACTATAACAGTTTGAGACACAACAGAAAAACTAGCACTGATTTCTTTTTTCTTCTTCACAATTTTCATAGATAGATTTGTTCTCTAGTGGGGTGGAATGGGGCAGGAGGTAGGAGGGAGGTTCAAGAAGGAAGGGGACGTATGTATACGTATGGCTGATTCATGTTGATGTTTGGCAGAAACCAACACGATCCTGTAAAGCAATTATCCTTCAATTAAATATGAATCATTTTTTTTAAGAAAGATTTGTTCTTACTATAGACCTTAGCAACCTCAGCCTACAGTTTTCCTTCTTTCCTCTTTGAGTTGAAAACATTCAGTCTTTTACTTAAAGGAAGCACTTTATGGCTTCTCTTTGGCATACCTGAATTGCCAGCATCACTCTTCTTATGCTTTGGGGTCATTAGTAAGTAAAATAAGGTTTATTTCAACACAGGCACTGTGATACTATGACAGTTGGTACGATAACTGAGGAGGTTACTAAGTGACCAGTGGGTAGGATGCTCTAGACAAAAGGAGATTCACTTCCCCAGGCAGGATGGAGTGGGAGGGCAAGAGATTTTGACATGCTCCTCAGGACAGCATGCATTTTAAAAGTTATAAACTGTTTCATTTTAGAATTTCCCATTTAATATTTTTGGACCATAGCTGACTGCGGGTAACTGAGACCGTGGAAAGCGAGATCACAAATAAGGGGTGGGGGAAACTACTGTACTTCCCATCCTTCTGAAAACTCACAGGAGGAGGCACTGGGAGTTAGAAGACTGTGTTCTGGTCCTGGTTCTATCAGTACTTACACACTTGTGACCTTGGCAATGACATTCACCCTCATTTCCTAGGAGGAAGGTTTGATGCTTGGGGAGCTGAGTGATTTTTTTCCACATCATTCTTGAGGACCTAATGAGATCGTCTGAGTAATGCTTCGTCCGAGTTATGACAGATCTCGGTTTGAGCAGTTTCTCCTGTCTTTCCACGAGTTGCTGTAACCCAGAGGCTGAAGGTCAGGCCATGCCACTTTTTTGTTGTTGTTGCCCAGTCATGTCCGGCTCATGACCCCATGAGCTGTGCCACGCCAGGCTTCCCTGTCCTTCACTATCTCCCTTAGTTTGCTCAAACTCACGGCCATTGAGTTGGTGATGCCGTCCAACCATCTCATCCTCTGTCGTCCCCTTCTCCTCCTGCCCTCAATCTTTCCCAGCATCAGGGTCTTTTCCAATGAGTTAGCTCTTCTCATCAGGTGGCCAAAGGATTGGAGCTTCAGCTTCAGCATCAGCCCTTCCAATGAATATTCAGGGTTGATCTCCTTTAGGACTGACTGGTTTGACCTCTTTGCAGTCCAAGGGACTCTCAAGAGTCTTCTCCAGCACCACAATTCAAAAGCATCAATTCCTCAGCGCTTAGCCTTCTTTCTGGTCCAACTCTCATGTCCATATTTGACTACTGGAAAAACCATACCTTTTGAATATACAGACCTTTGTCAGCAAAGTGATGTCTCTGCTTTTTAATATACTGTCTAGGTTTGTCATAGCTTTTCTTGCAAGGAGCAAGTGTCTTTTAATTTCGCAGATGGAGTCACCATCCACCATGATTTTGGAGACCAAGAAAATGAAATCTGACACTGATTCCAATTTTTTCCCCAACTATTTGCCTTGAAGTGATAGGACCAGATGCCATGATCTTGATTTTTGAATGCTGAGTTTTAAAGCAGCTTTTTCACTCTCTTCTTTCACCTTCATCAAGAGGCTCTTTAGTTCCTCTTCAATGTCTGCAGTTAGGACTTTCAAATTCCAGGCACCAGTCACTTAGGACAGGAAAGGGCTCCTCTGTTAGCCCCTCTTAGCATCTTGCATCTGCCTTCCCCCTTGCCCTTTCCTTGACTCCAGAGCATTGTTGTTGACCCCAGTGTAGCACCTCAGGCAGCGGCTGCCGCACTAGACAACCCTCTCCTGGGTCAGTGCACCTATTGCCAATAAAACACAGTTAACTACAGCCAGATCCATGCCATTCTCTCTGCAGGTCTTTGCAAGGGGATGAGTGTGGGGAGAAGGTGCTATATAGAATGTAAAGAAGGAATCCATGTAAAAGACTTCTACCCACCAAGACGAGCCAAAGCAAAAATGCCCAGCTGTGGATGTGACTGGTGATGGAAGTAAAGTCCCATGCTGTACAGAACAATATTTCATAGGAACCTGGAATTTTAGGTCCATGAATCAAGTAAATTGGAAGTGATCAAACATTTTAGGAATCAGTGAGCTAAAATGATCAGAACGGGGGAATTTAATTCAGTTGACCATTATATCTACTATTGTGGGCAAGAATCCCTTAGAAGAAATGGAGAAGCCCTCATAATCAACAAAAGAGTTCAAATGCAGTATTTGGGTGCAATATCAATAACAACAGAATGATCTCGGTTCATTTCCAAGGCAAAGCATTCAATATCAGTAATCCAAGTCTGTGCCCCAACCAGTAACGCTAAAGAAGCTAAAGTTGAACAGTTCTATGAAGACCTACAAGATCTTCTAGAACTAACACCAAAATAAGATGTCCTTTTCATCATCGGGGACTAGAATGCAAAAGTAGGAAGTTAAGACATACCTGGCGTATAGGCAAGTTTCGCCTTGGGGTACAGAATGAAGGAGGACAAAGGCTAACAGTTTTGCCAAGAGGACACATTGGTCATAGCAAACAGCCTCTTCCAACAGCACAAGAGAAGACTCTACACATGCCTGTCACCAGGCAGTCAATACCTAAATCACATCGATTATATTCTTTGCAGCTGAAGATGAAGAAACTCTATATAGTCAGCAAAAACAAGACTGGTAGCTGACTGTGGCTCAGATCGTGAACTCCTTACTGCAAAATTCAGACTTAAATTGAAGAAAGAAGGGAAAATCACTAGACCATTCAGGTATGACTGAAATCAAATCCTTTATGATTATACAGTAGAAATAACAAATAGACTCAATGGATTAGATCCGATAGACAGAGTGCCTGAAGAACTACAGAAAGAAGTTCATGACATTGTATAGGGGGCAGTGATCAAAACCATCCCCAAGAAGAAAAAATGCAAAAAGGCAAAATGGTTGTCTGAAGAGGCCTTACAAATAGCTGAGAAAAGAAGAGAAGCAAAAGGCAAAAGAGAAAAGGAAAGCTTCATCCATCTGAGTGCAGAGTTCCATAGAATAGCAAGGAGAGATAAGAAAGTCTCCCTAAGTGATCAGTGCAAACAAATAGAGGAAAACAATAGAATGGGAAAGACTAGAGATCTCTTCAAGAAAATTAGAGATACCAAGGGAACATTTTATGCAAAGATGGTACAATAAAGGACAGAAACAGTATGGACCTAACTGAAGCAGAAGATATTAAGAATAGGTGGCAGGAATACACAGAAGAACTGTACAAAAAAGATCTTAATGACCCATATAACCAAAATGGCGTGATCACTTACCTAGAGCCAGACATCCTGGAGTGCTAAGTCAAGTGGGCCTTAGGTAACAGTATGGACCTAACTGAAGCAGAAGATATTAAGAATAGGTGGCAGGAATACACAGAAGAACTGTACAAAAAAGATCTTAATGACCCATATAACCAAAATGGCGTGATCACTTACCTAGAGCCAGACATCCTGGAGTGCTAGGTCAAGTGGGCCTTAGGAAGCATCACTATGAACGAAGCTAGTGGAGGTAATGGAACGTCAGCTGAGCTATTTCAAACCCTAAAAGATGATGCTGTTAAAGTGCTACACTCAGTATGCCAGCAAATTTGGAAAACTCAGCAGTGGGCACAGGACTAGAAAAGGTCACTTTTCATTCCAGTCCCAAAGAAAGGCAATGCCAAAGAATGTTAAAACTACTACACAACAGCACTTATCTCACACACTAGCAAAGTAATGCCCCAAATTCTCCAAGCTAGGCTTCAACAGTGTGTGAACCAAGAACTTCCAGATGTTTAAACTGGATTTAGAAAAGGCAGAGGAACCAGAGATCAAATTGCCAACATCCATTGGATCATAGAGAAAGCAAAAGACTTCCAGAAAAACATTTACTTCTGCTTCATTGGCTACACTAAGGACGTGGACTGTGTGGATCACAACAAACTGGAAAATTCTTAGAGAGATGGGAATACCAGACCACCTTACCTGCCTCCTGAGAAACATGTATGTAGGTCAAGAAGGAACAGTTAAAACTAGACAAGGAACAATGGACTAATTCCAAACTGGAAAAAGAGTACATCAAGGCTGTATATTGTCACCTTGCTTATTTAACTTATATGCAGAGTACATCATGAGAAATGCTGGACTGGATGAAGCACAAGCTGGAATCAAGATTACCAGGAGGAATATCAATAACCTCAGATATGCAGATGACACCACTCTTATGGCAGAAACTGAAGAGGAACTAAATAGCTTCTTGATGAAGGTGTAAAGGGATAGTGAAAAAGCTGGCTTAAAACACAACATTCAAAAAACTACGATCAAGGCAGCTGGTCCCACGACTTCATGGCAAATACATGGGGAAACAATGGAAACAGACTTTATTTTCTTGGGCTCCAAAATCACGGTGGACAGTGACTGCAGCCATGAAATTAAAAGACACTTGCTCCTTGGAAGAAAAGCCATGACAAACCTAGACAGCATTTTAAAGAGCAGAGACATTACTGACAAAAGTCCGTCTAGTGAAAGCTGTGGCTTTTCCTGTGCTCATGCATGGATGTGAGAGCTGGACTGTGAAGAAGGCTGAGCGCCGAAGAATCGATGCTTTTGAACTGAGTACATCAAGGCTGTATATTGTCACCTTGCTTATTTAACTTATATGCAGAGTACATCATGAGAAATGCTGGACTGGATGAAGCACAAGCTGGAATCAAGATTACCAGGAGGAATATCAATAACCTCAGATATGCAGATGACACCACTCTTATGGCAGAAACTGAAGAGGAACTAAATAGCTTCTTGATGAAGGTGTAAAGGGATAGTGAAAAAGCTGGCTTAAAACACAACATTCAAAAAACTACGATCAAGGCAGCTGGTCCCACGACTTCATGGCAAATACATGGGGAAACAATGGAAACAGACTTTATTTTCTTGGGCTCCAAAATCACGGTGGACAGTGACTGCAGCCATGAAATTAAAAGACACTTGCTCCTTGGAAGAAAAGCCATGACAAACCTAGACAGCATTTTAAAGAGCAGAGACATTACTGACAAAAGTCCGTCTAGTGAAAGCTGTGGCTTTTCCTGTGCTCATGCATGGATGTGAGAGCTGGACTGTGAAGAAGGCTGAGCGCCGAAGAATCGATGCTTTTGAACTGTGATGTTGGAGAAGACTCCTGAGAGTCCCTTGGACTGCAAGGAGATCCAACCAGTCCATCCTAAAGGAGATCAGTCCTGAATATTCATTGGAAGGACTGATGCTGAAGCTGAAGCTCCAGTCCTTTGGCCACCTGATGCGAAGAGCACCTGATGCTGGGGGAGATTGGAGGCAGGGGAGGAGAAGGGGACAACAGATGTTGAGACGACTGAATGGCATCACTGACTCGATGTACATGAGTTTGAGTAAGTTCTGAGAGTTGGTGATGAACAGGGAAGCCTGGCATGCTGCAGTCCATGGGGTTGCAAAGATTCAGACATCACTGAATGACTGAGTGACTGAACTGACCCACCAAGCACGTTCACAGCCTTCGGTGGGTGGTTCCAGAGAGCCAGGAGCACCTGATGAGACCTGTACTCAGAGAAGTCCTTTTGGGATGGTGGGGTTAGAAGGCCTCTACACTGGGTGCTTTGTTCCTAGGATATCTTCATGGGGCTTCCCAGGCAGCTCTAGGGGTCAAGAACCTGCCTGCCGACGCAGGAGATGTGAGTTCGATACCTGGGTCGGGAAGATCCCCTGGAGAAGGGAATGGCAACCCACTCCAGTATTCCTGCCTGGTGAATCCCATGGTCAGAGGAGCCTGGCGGGCTATAGTCCATGTGGTCACAAAGAGTTAGACACGTCTGAAGAGACTGCATACACACACAGGATGTCTTTTGCCCCCGCCACCGATGGCTCCTCGCCAGCTCCCGAGGCAAGAGGCCCCACACGCTTGTGGCCATTTGTCCTGGGATCATGGCCTCCAGGAAGGGGACAATTGAGTTCTCTCCTCGTGTCCCCTGCAGTCTGAGTAGCTTGGAGACTTTCTGCAGACTTATTTTTCGTTGGGCTGAAAGAGGAAGACATTGGGGACACAGAAGAAAAAGAGAGAGGCAGTATTTGTGGGAGAAAAAAAAAACCAGAAAGGAAAATGTCCAAGGAGCCTGCCCAGGACTAGAATAGAAGAAAAGCCTGACAGTGAGCCTGACATAGCAGCTCACAGATGCAAACAGCCATGCTCTGTGCGTGTCTGTGTGTGTGTGTGGTGTTCCCACAAACCCCCTAAAATCATTCAATAATATTTTAAGTTTTTTTTTTTTTTTTTTACGGGATGAACAAATTGACATTCGGTGAATTTTTTCCTCCCTATCTAAACCCAGCCCTGGTTTTTCTCTCTCCATCTGTGTTCCTTTGGCAGAAACTTGTACCAAAAGAAGAAGAAGAAGAAGGAGCAAAGGGTCATTCTGGGAAGTGACAGGATGCTGGCTAAGCTGGAAATGTTCCACGACCGTGGTGCACTTCTGCCGAAGGGGCCCAGCCACCGGCCACTCTGGAAGACGTTCACGATGGAGTAGAGCCTGGTGAGGGGCCTGAGCTGTGGGTCCGTCTCTTGTGTGCTCACTCTTATGTAAGGGTCACAGCTGCTCCACTTTGGGGTTTTTTTGCAATTGTGTTTCATTTTTGTAAAGCTTCAGCCCTCCATCCATACCACATGCTTCTTGCTGGGGGAGGGGTTGGGGGTGCAGGGTGGTTATCACATGAGCTTCCTGAGCCTGGAATTTCCACCCTGGTTGTCCCCATACATCGTGGAAGTTGAGGAATAAATCCTGCATGTTTGGGTTTAACCGCTGAGTGACTGGGTAGGCCCTGAAGGGAGGGTCAGTGTGACCTCCAGAGAGCTGACATTGGTTGTTCACTTGCCGTGGTCCTTCAGGCAGGAGCCCATCTTCCTGACCCGGCCAAGCTGGGACTCCTGAGTCACTCTGCAGGGTCCTCCCCAGCAGGTGCAGTGGAGACGGCGTCTCTAAGGTGGCTTGCGGAAGTGGAGGGTCTGACTTGTGGAATCCCAGTTCTGCCCTGTCCATGACCTTGAGCAAGTCACTTAATTTATCTGAGCCCCACGTTGGAATGTATCTGGGACTTGACGGCAGTTGAAGTGAGACAGAACAGTTCCTGGCACAGACTCCGAAGGTGACGGCCGCTTCTCTTACTGGCCCGGCCTCCTCGTCCTCGTCCCTGGAGAGTGCCCAGTGCCAGTGAATGAGGTTAGGGCAGAGTGGGGTAGGGAGGGCTGGCATTTAGTGGAAGAGTCTGAGCTTTCAGCGTTTCCCCTCAGCCTTACTCCCGCTGCTCCCAGGAGCCCTCTAGGAGGCGGGTGTAGCCCTCACTTTACAATTCTAAGTGAGCCAAAGAGCAGCCTGTGGCTGCCTGTCACCATCAGAAAGGCCAGGTTGTGCTAATAGGAAGTGATGGTCGGTCCCATTTAGTAGAAATGTCCCGGGAGGCAGGATTTAAAGGAGGCTCATGTTCCTGTGGAGCTTCTCCTGGGAGCTCAGGCTCGGGGCGAGCAGCGTGGACTCAGATGCAGAAGGGCCTTGCAATTTGGGTAGAAGGAGGCGTGGGGCTTGCAGGCCCTGCACTAGCCCTGCCACTCACCAAGCGTTGTTCTCTTTCTGTAAACCCTTATTCAGGCTGAAAAGGGGGAAAGTTTGGGGGAATATTTGGGAAGGACGGAAATGCTCTTAGGCTGGTATAGCATCCCCAGAGGGGCAGAAATGGTGGAGAACAGACACACGGGGTCTCTGTGCTGCTACTCTGGGTCAGCCAGACAGGGGCAGATCTGAGTCTTGGCAGTCCGATGCCTGGACGGATGAGATGATCCACAGTTTCATCAGCAGTCCAGGGAGCACACAGTTAAACAGCCTCACCATCACTCTGCTGGCTCAAATGGATGACAATGTTGTTCGTTATTTCTTGTGATCCATCAAGGCTCTTCTGAGGCAACTCAGAGATTTGATGTCATTGTTCAGTCTCAGGGAGGGAAGATCAGTGGCTTGCTCAGGGATCCCTGGACATCACTGAGGCGATCCCAGAGCCAGACCTTCCTACAGGATGGGCATGTTCATATGCGCTCAGTCGCTAAGTTGTGTCCAGCTCTTTTCAACTCATGAGGTGTAGCCCACCAGGCTCCTCTGTCCATGGGATTTCCCAGGCAAGGATACGGGAGTGGGTTGCCGTTTCCTCCTCTAGGGGATCTTCCCAACCCAGGGATCAAACCCACGTCTCCTGCACTGCCAGGTGGATTTCTTTACCACTGAGCCACCTGGCAAGCCCAAGATGGGTACCAGGGCATAGTTCAAGGTAGGCTCAGCTCTTTCTCCATCCACTGCCTGCTTCCCAGATGAGCTAGTGGGAATTACTTGACTTCTCAAGAAACAGCCTCCTTGGGTCCAGATCAGCAATTCTTGCCCACTCACTGACAGGTCAGGCAAAGTGGACCTAAGGAGGGCCACTTTCACTGGGGCATAGAATCCCCTGCTCACAGGTCAGTCTAGTCCTCTGGACTCTGCTCCTTTCAGTGGGGACACACATTACCTTCTAGCTGGAGGCCTGGACATTCTGGGTGTGCATTTTGTTACAGAGACTTAGATACATAGCATAGTTTCTGGCCATAAGGATCGTTTAGCCGAGCTGAGTGTCTTAATCCTTTGAGCTGCTATAACAGAATACATTGGCCTGGGTGACTTATAAACAGCAGAAATTTATTATAGTCCCAGACACTGGGAGGTCCAAGATCAGGACACCAATCGATTTGGTGTCTGGTGAAGGGCTGCTTCCTGGTTCATAGACAGCTGTCCTATCACTGTGTGCTTATGTGGGGGAAGGGATGAGAGAACTCTCTGCAGTCTCTTTCAGAAGGGCACTGATTCCACCAGGAGGGCTTCATCCACATGACCTAATCACTCCCCAAAAGTCTTGCCTTCTAATGCCATCGTACTGGGGCTTAGGATGTCAACATGTGAATTTGGGAAGGACACACTCAGTCCACGCACTGAGCACAGCAGGAAAACTAGTATCTGTTATACGTCAGAACACACAGAAGGTAGGTACCTGTTACTGTGATGGGCAGCCATGGTGTAGAGTGACAGCATGGTAGAAAAAGAAGGCACTTCAGTGGAAAAGCATGGATTCAGAAAGGTCAAGCAGTCTGCCCCAGCCTCCCAGTAGATTTGTGGTAGAAATGGGACAAGTTATACAGGTTTCCTGCACCCCAGTCAAGGGATGGTTCTGTCCTGTCTCCCATATCATAGCTCCATGTGGAATGAAGAGCTAACAGGGAAGACAGCGCAGAATGATGGAAAGGTCTGAGCTTTGAGACCAGAGAATCCTGGGTTTGAATCCTACTTACTCTGCAGGGCAACACAGGCTGAGTCCATAAATGATGATGGACGCTCACAGGCAGTGATGGAGAACCTTCATTGAGAGGACCCGCTAAAAGAATGTATGAGTGTTAACATTTCCTGAGCCTAGGTTTCTGCATCTGTGAAATGGGAACAGCAGGGTCCCCCCAAGCTGTGCCTGTGGAGGGGGAGTCCTTGAGAGAAGACGCGGAAAGCATTCACAGTGTGTCCTGCCATTCCACAGACTTGTTTACCAGGCTGTCAGTTAAAGCAAAAGCCACATCTTGCAGAAAATAAGGTTAAAAGCAGGTCTGAGAGAGGAGAGATTGTCAGAGCCCGGAGGAGAAAGCTCTCCAGGAGATGAAGAATGACCTTGCCGAGGGGCTCACCCGGGAGGAGTCGGCCAGGTGAATGGCTGGCGTTTAGCTGAGCCAGGCATTCTCGGCCTCGCTCCCGGCCCCCTCGGCCTGGGAAGAGTGCCCTGTGTGTCGGCTGCCAGCGCTCCGAGGCGCCGCGTAATTACTTAGCGGTTTACTAGCATTGGAGACACCCAGGGTGCACTTGAGCCATCAATTAGCTCCTGCTCACAGCCCCCCTGTGAGGCCCAGTGGTATCAGGACTCCCATTTTTCAGCCAAGGAAACTAAGGTGTAAACAGGTTAAGCAACCAGCCCAAGGTCACACCTCAAGTCAAGCGGTCACGAGGCGCCAAGGCCGTCCTTGCTGGCTCCCCGGCCTGTCCTTAGCCCACTGGCCCATGCTGCTGCCTATAAAATCCGCCGTTTATATCTCGTCAGAAAGCCAGGTAGTGCACCGGGGACGCTAGGAGATGTGCAGAAAGGCCATTCAGCTGATTTCCAAGGCACTGCAGGGTTTTTAAGGAGCTGCTTAACCCCTTGCTTTGAGAGGTCGATGGGGGCGACAGGACCTGAGTTGGCAGTTCCTGTGCTGGGCGGCCAGCTTGCCTCCCACGTCACAGCTGACTTTGGGGGCCTGGCTCTGCTTTCTCTCCACCTGCTCCGGGAGGCATGTGTGCCGGCACCATCTGGGGAGCACAGAGAGCATCTCCTAGGAGATGCTGAGGTGGTGAGTATGAAGTGCAGGCCCCACTCCAGCTGGCCCGTGGTTCCATCGGTGCCCACTAATAGGAGAGAAAGGTGGCCTGAGATTGACCAGCTTTCACAGGTGTGTGGGTGAGCCGGCAGGAGGGGTGAGGCCTGGGGACCTCTCTGTTGCCTGATGATTCTCCTGGCCACACAGAGCTGCTCCTGATGGTCCCTGGCCCCAGCCAGCCACCTCCCTGACTTGCCTGTGTTCCAGACCTTTTCTCTCTCAAGGGCACTGTCCTAGCCCATGTCCTGTTCTTTCCAGGCCTTTTTAGGTCACCAGCCAAATATTCTTGGTTTCTCCCTTTCCTTCAGCATCCCTTCGCTAAATCCAACCACTTGTCTCCCTAAAATATCTCACAGATATTTCTGGAATTTCTACCCAGACAGTTCTACCCTAGACCATTGTAGGGAAATCAACAGCTTAGAACTAGATGAGTGGTCTTCAGATGCGTGGGGAAGCCCAGGTGAGGGGCCTTGGGTCCTGCCCTTGGGATGAGGGAGAGCTCAGCAGGTAAGTCTCCAGTCTCCCAACATATATCCTTCTTCCATCAGGTAGTCTGCTCTTGTTAATTTTATCAGTTGATCTTCTACATAAGATATCATTTGAATGCAAGATCTTACAGCTAGTGAAAGTTAAGGAAACTACCTAACCTATGGCAAGGCCAAATGGGGGCATTTCAGATAGACGGGGGTATCTTTTAACGTGAGCTTCCCAGGGGCAGTGTCAAGAATCCACCTGCCAGTGCAGGAGACCCGGGTTTGGTCCCTGGGTTGGGAAGATCCCCTGGAAAGGGGAATGGCAAGCCACTCTAATATTCTTGCCTGGAGACTCTCATGGACAGAGGAGCTAGTGGGCTACAGTCTATGGAGTCATAAAGAGTGGGACACAGCTGAACACACACAGCAATCTTTTAATGTCCCTCCAGTCATACGCTTATAGCCTCAAAGAGTGAGCCTCCTTGAATATGAGCAGGGAGCCCACAGAAACATCTCTTTTCTTGTCACTTTTGGGAGTCTCCTGGGACCTCAGGCATCAGAGGCTACTTTGGGCAGAACAGTTCAAGCTGTCAACTGAGTCTCTGGGCTGGGAAGGCTGCTTATAGCAGAAATCAGACAGGGCTAGTAGAGAGGATGGGCAGGGACTACCTGGCAATAAAAGGACTTGGCCCAGACTCCATTCCAACCTCTAGCTGCATCAGCCATGGCCTCACAGAGAGCTCATCAGAAAGGGACATGGAAAGACGCCAGAATCATCCTATTTGTCAAGAACCCAACCTGAGCCATTTCCAGGCACTTGTAGGCATGAGTCCCTTTTTCCAGGTACAGACAGGGTGTGTTCGGGGTAGAGTGAGTGATGTGGGGAGCAACACAGCCTCTTCCTGGAAGGGCCACCCAGCGCCCTGCCTCGTGGTCTCTAGTCTATGTGGCACCCTCCTGGCCACATCTGTGGTACACGTGGGCCAACCACAAAACCTCACCCTCATTTCCTGGGTCCTGAAGGGCACAGACTAGGGGACCAGACATGTCTGGATTCTTTTCCCAACCTGGCCACTCTGCAAACCCTGAGACCTTCGTTAGGCAAGTGAATGGCTTTGAACCTCAGTTTTTTACCCTGTAAAATGGGGAGAAGTCATTTAAATGATCTGCACTTTAGTTTTCTCATACATAAAAGTACAAATAAAAGCAAAACCAATATCCTTGATTGTAAGGATCAAATGAGATCATGTAGGAGAAAAAAGCACTGAGGCGAACCTGACACGTTGAGCTGTTTATCAGGATGAGGATCTGGTTGTTGGCTGAGTCTCCTCTGGCTGCTGGCCCCGCACGTCACTGACTTCTCCTGCCCACCCCCCAGCACTCTCCTGTGCGGAGTCGTCTGTCCCTCCTACTCCCATTTCTCACCCCTGATGCCCCATCTGTCCCCATCAGTAGCTGGGTCTAGGATGTCCCCCTCAGGCGTTCCTGCCCAGAGGAGTGCCTATAAACACACCTGGAATTAGTTTCAGCTGTTAGTGGGCATGCAGGCCTATTATTGGCAGATCACACTTTGTTAACAGAAGCCAAAAATTAAGCGTTTTCATGTGAACGTTTTGACTTTTGAAGCATTGACTCTCTTAAGCACTCTGCAGGTTAAGCAGAATACGTCTGCCCCTGGATGGGCCCACATCTGTTCCAGTGCCTTTGGTTTCATGCCGACCTCCCCCGGGCTGTGATGTCTGCCTCCCCCTCAGCGTGTACCTGGAGGAGGAGGGATGCCAGTGGGGAAGGAAGGTGGCTGGGGAGAGAGGGAAAGTGGAAGGCCTGTGCAGCCGGGTGGCAAGTTCTCCCACTCAGAACATTGATCAGCCAACCGGCGTGATATATTGAGTTCGTTTCCGCAGGTAATTGTTTAAATGTTATAGCAGCTTTAACGTGTCGTCTGTTAAAGCATATTGGTTAGGCAGCCATTGCAGACTTGTAATGTGGGTAATATTTAGATGATTTACTAGGTGAAGTGCAGCTTCTGATTCAATCAGAGTTGCCTTTGATTCAATAGGTGATGCATCTCATCTGACTGGGAGCCCATCGAATCCAAAGGTGATGTGTTTGATTCACGGGCAGATGTACCTGATTCAGAAGGTGATGGATCTAGTCCATGCTGAAGGATTCCAATTCCCCGCACGCCGGGTGTTTGCTTCAGTGTGTGATGTGTCAGTTTTAATAATAAGACACGCTTTGGGGATGGTGAGGCTACCGGCTCCTCCACAGCTGGCACGTCTGTGGCTCTAGCCCACTTCCTGCAGAGCTGGTCTCGGCCTGGTGGACCAGAGGGACAACATCGGGGCAAAACCTAGTTTCCCAAGAGTGACCCAAGCCTCCCCATGCCGTGTCACCGCCACCCTTCTAAGATCCGTACCTGGTCTTCTGTCTGTTTAATTGTCCAGGGGTCCACAGGCAAGGCCATCATGCTTAGGACCCGGTTCCTTGCATGTGAGGGGACACCCTCGTCAATTAGGAGATGCTCACCTGTGTAGATCTGCTCTCGGCGGCCGGACGTTCCTGGAGCCTCACTTGACACTTCGTGGGGTCCCAGTGCAAGTTTTCCCAGGCTGGGCACAGAGCTTTCAAAGAGCATTTGAGGGACTGGATTTTCACATCCCAGCTGGGGAGAGAGGGAAACGGCCTTTCTTCCCCTCCCCCATCACCCCTCCCTCCCCCAGTGCCTGGCAACCTCAATCCTCCCAAGAGTCGAGATGTCCTGTTCCTATCCTCCCCTCTGCCCAGANATTTTCACATCCCAGCTGGGGAGAGAGGGAGACGGCCTTTCTTCCCCTCCCCCATCACCCCTCCCTCCCCCAGTGCCTGGCAACCTCAATCCTCCCAAGAGTCGAGATGTCCTGTTCCTATCCTCCCCTCTGCCCAGAATGCCCCTCCCTTTCTTCCTCCTCATGTCAGCAAGCTGTGCGCCCTGTCCAGAGTCACCGGCTCCTGTCACCCTCCCTGACAAGCCACCCTGCCCTGCACCTCAGCTCAGCCCCAGAAGAGCACCCTCCATGGTTTTCCTAGCCTCTGGCTGTATCTCTGTGATGACACTTGTCACATACGTTGTCCTGAGGCGGAGAGGTCTCTTCCTCACCCTGCTGTCCCCAGCACCTGCTCAGCACCTGGCCGAGTGCTGGCACACTGACACGCAGGACATTCCATGGCAGACATGCAACCTCAGAGGGGGAGGTAAAGTTTTAATTAATAACGTTAGTAGTGACAGCTCATATATACGGAGCTCCACGTATATTCTAATTGTTATAAGTGTAAAGTCCTGATACTTCATTAGTATCATCTCTTTATCTCTCTTAATCCTCACAGCACACCATAAGTGGTAAGAGCCATCATTACCTCCACATGTACAGATGGGGACACTGAGGCTCGGCAAGGTTAAATGATTTCCTCAGGGTTCACCTTAGCCAAATCAGAGTTGACACTAGATTTCTTAGACCCCAAAGCCAAGGTCTTAACTGTCGCATCATGATCTGGCCCCTAGGAACAGAGAGACTGCTCTGTCCTCAGCCAGGATAGGGAGGCTGGAGTCCCTGGGGGTGCAGAGATGCCGACACACTGCTCTGTCCTCACCCAAGACAGGGAGGCTGGAGTCCCTGGAGATGCAGAGATGCCCTCAGGGAGACAAAACCATGACACAAGGCAGAGCAACCTAATTAGCAAACTGAGGCACAGGAGGAGGGGCAGAAGAGGCAGGAGTAATCAGGGAAGGCTTCCTGGAGGAGGTGTTTGATCTCACTCTGGAGGAAGAGAAGAAGAAAAGTGGGGCTGCCGGCTATGCTGATGCCTATCTCAGCTGCCCTTCACCCAACTCTCATGTCCTCAGGCCACGTCTAAGCACGGGGGAGTCAACAAGGCTGAGTCTGTGGCAACTAGTCTTTCTGGTAACAGCTAGTCTTTCCCCTACCAGGAGCTCTGTGTGGCCGGGAGCTGGGCCGGACAGCCCGACAGTAGGAGCAAGCAGCGATCCTATCTCTGCCCACAGTGCACGAGTCGTCTCACCAGATTCCAGAAGGGAGAGGTGATGCTCTGAGCCCACGCTCAGGTGAGTCCTGGATGCTCTGCAGCCACAGGAATCATCTGGGTCCCGCTTCTCTCATTCCTGCTCCTCCAGTACTGACCCCACAGTTTCCCCCTCACTCATGTCCATCACAGCCTTGTATCCTCAGAGCCCTGGGCCTGCTTCAGCCTGTAGTCCGTTGTAAGATGCCATCATCCGTGGAGTGGGGTTTTTGGAAGACAGACTCACAGAGTTTAACCTGCTGCCTCCCAGGCCTCTGTCGTGTTGGGTCTGAGGAGAAGGCAGGAGGTGTCTGAGGCAGGGCTCTGCTTCCAGGTGACCTGGCCCACTTCCTCTCACAGGCCTCACCGTCTGTGCCCCTGAAGCTGGCATCTGCATTGACCCAAACTCTCCGCGGGAGCTTGACTGTGACTATGTTAGGCCAGGTGTGCAAGTGCCCAGGAACAGGGCCCTGGCATCAGAGATCCCAGGGCCCGCCCCACCCAGCTCTCCACTGTTCCAGTGCCACAGCTCCCTGAGCCCTCTGCCTCTGTACTCTCCACCCCAGCTCCCAAGAGAGCAAATCTGACTGGTTCAGAGCAGCCTAGAGTTGGCCCCAGGGCAGCGGGGTTACAGCAAGCACAGCAGGCAGGAGTCGGGGAAAGTGTGCCAACCAGAGCGGGCAAGGAGGAGAGGGTAGCCAGCTCTGCCTGGGGAGCGAGGCTTTCCTGGCTGCCTGCTGTAGGTCGGGACTCCCACGTCCTCCATCCCGTCTGGCTCCTGGGCGCTGAGTTCGACCCCCATTTTACAGAGAGAAAACGGAGGCTTGGAGAAGTTAGTGGGCTTGGCCAGGGTCATCTATCACAAGTGTTGAAAAATGAGGGAGGGAAGTTACACATGCCAGCCCAGGGCTGCCCGCCCTGTCTTTCTCTGTCCCTGTGTGTCTCTGTGACTCTGTTTCTCTGTGTGTCTGTCTCTGTGCCTCTCTGTCTCTATGTGTCTCTCTGTGCATCTCTCTGTGCCTCTCGGTGTCTCTCTGTGCCTCTCTGTCTCTGTGCATCTCTCTGTGTCTCTGTGTCTCTCTGTGCCTCTCTGTCTCTGTGTGCTCCTCTGTCTCTGTGCATCTCTCTGTGCCTCTCTGTCTCTGTGTGTTCCTCTGTCTCTGTGCATCTCTCTGTGTCTCTCGGTGTCTCTCTGTGCCTCTCTGTTTCTGTGCATCTCTCTGTGTCTCTCTGTCTCTGTGTGTCTCTGTGTCTCTGTGCATCTCTCTGTGTCTCTCGGTGTCTCTCTGTGCCTCTCTGTCTCTGTATGTCTCTGTGTCTCTCTGTGCCTCTCTGTCTCTGTGTGTCTCTGTGTGCTCCTCTGTCTCTGTGCATCTCTCTGTGTCTCTGTGTCTCTCTGTGCCTCTCTGTCTCTGTGTGTCTCTGTGCATCTCTCTCTGTCTCTCTGTGCCTCTCTGTCTCTGTGTGTTTCTGTGCATCTCTCTGTCTGTGTGCATCTCTGTGTCTCTCTGTGTCTCTCTGTGCCTCTCTGTGTCTCTGTGCGTCTCTCTGTCTCTGTGCACCTCTCTGTGTGTCTCTGTGTGTCTCTCACGGTGGGCTGTCAGGCCCTGTGACAGGCTGGTGTGGGAGATTTTGGACCAAGTACATCTCCGTGTCCTCCGGGCTCACCACCCAGGCAGAGGTCTCTCTAGCCCAAGGCTGGTGACGGGCCAGACAGGCTGAATCCTGGGAGGCTTGGTGCAGAACAGCTGCTGGTTCCATTTCTGCTGCTTCCGGAGGCTGCTGCGGCCCTGACTACACACATTTTCCCAGGCTGCACCCGAGAGTGGGGGGTCCTCACATGCAAACAAAGGAACAGCTCAGCCCTGCAAATGGCTTTGAAAATGGGGCCACAGGGATTCCACTTGGCTGACACACTCCGCCCTGGCCCCGGCTTCCTCCCCCAGGGGTATCCCCCAGCCCTTGCCGGCCAGCTGCGTCTCCCACCGCCACCCACTCCAAAGCCCTGACCACACGGACATGGTGCTCAGTCCAGATCTCCCTGCACACCCCTTCCCACGCAGGGAGGGGCGGGCAGCAGGGGTTGCGGGGGCCGACTCACCGCCAGAATCCAACACTGGCCACAGAGCCTCACGGGGCATCCACACCCACCCTGGGCTTAGCCCTGCCTGAGCCGAGCAGGGTGTTCACATGCGACTGGCCTGTCGTTCTTGTCTCGGATGAGACCTCCAGCCTGAGACAGAGGATGTTAATCCCCCACACGCTGTTGAAGGGTGTCAGACCATTTATGCAGAACTTGCTAAGGGGTGACCACAAAAGACACCAGCATCTGTGAGCCACCAGTCTCCCTGTGGGGTGTCCTGGGGACTTACGGACACATTGACAAGCGTACAGAAGCACTAACAGTTTTGAAGACGTCACTTTTCAGCCCCTCTGTCTGGGTATTCTCTCCTAAAACCGCTGTGTCTGAGCATACGCTGGTGGTTTCCAGTTTCCCCACAGAACAAAGAAGGGCCTTGCCCATCCTGAATCGGGCTGTGGTACATCCTCTCAGTATGTAAAGTGCTCAGCACCAAACACAACTGCAGACTCCAGCTATCATCCAGGCCAGGCGTGGTCCAAATGACAAGTCCCTGCGAATTCTGCACCTGGCCGCCTACCACCCATCTATCTTGCACTAAGAATGCAAATGTCTCCAGTATAAATGTATACATTTGAACTGGAAAGTGAAATCCAAAGTTCTCCTTTTTTTACAAAAAGTTAAGATCTAGCTATTTGCTTTTTGCCAAATTACATTATAAGGTGGCTATTTTCCCTAAATGAAATAACCCAGATCTGCAACCTCAAGGTTTTGATAAACAATATTTAAAGTGTATACATCGTATTCAATACACCAGACATTTTATCCTTTATAACTATGTAAACTTGTGATGTAACATTTTGGACATCAATCTCAAATGCTTAATCATGAAAGCATTTTAAAATGCTTAAAAATATTTGAAAGGCGACACGGTTTTCCAAAATTCTTTTCAGTTCAGTTCAATTCAGTCACTCAGTCGTGTCCGACTCTTGGCAACCCCATGAATCGCAGCACGCCAGGCCTCCCTGTAGTCAAACAAGAAATGTTGAAGGCCATTGCCTGAGTCCACCCCTCATACTTCAACAAGGCACAGAAGAGGACTGGTCAATAGTGACTGATGGGGACAGTTTCCTCAGAGCAAGAGTTGTCTTGCGAGCCCGCTCTGTGGCCCTGGATCCTCGGGAGAGAGTGACCTCAGCCCTCTGGACAGATGCTTACTGTGCAACAGGAATCTGAGTCATGGTGACAAAACTAACTGGAACCTCTCAGGAAGGGAGCCCCCGAGGGCGCCTGACATGAACCCAGGAGCTGGAGACACTGTGTTGATGCCTGGAGCGCATCTGCAGAGGCCCGAAGGTGAGCGGCTGGATGAGGGCGGAGAAGGCAACAGTGGGGAAAACCGGGCTTCCACCCAGACAGGAGAAGGACGAGGCCGCAGGCCATCTTTTCAGGACCAGGTGCGCCTACAAAAGCAGCAAGTATGATTTTGTCTTGGAGAGCCCTCCAACCAAGCAGGCTTCCTGCCAGGGCCTAGGCAACCCCAGGAGAAGGAGGCTGGAGGTGGCTCCTGGAATGCAGAGCTTGAGAAGGGCGGGTCATAAGCTGTCAGCTAGAGATCACATCTCCCCAGCCACGTAAAGGTGCAACAGGGACCCCAGGAGGACCCACAGATGCCCATCACAAGAACATGAGCCAGTGTTTGCACAGGGGCGAGCCTGTAACAGTCCAGGCAAGAAGGCTCTGCCCGCTCTGTCATACCTCTTCCCCTGCCCCAGCCCCAAGGAGCCAGAGGCTCACGGTTGATAGGAAAGGAGGCAGAAGTGAAAACAGGGAAGCTGCCCACAGTGTTCCCCGAGTCCTGGGGGAGCTGGGAACAGGGGAGGCTTTAAAGTGGGTGGGAGAGTGAAGCTGTGGGATTAGACTGGACTGGACTTCTTAATACACTATTTGACATTGTGTGATAATAAGATAAAGTGATGAAATCTACCAAAGTTGGGATATGACCCAGACTAGTGCACAGACAGGCTGTGGTAAAACCGTACATAGTCATGTTTCATCTTTCACTAACTTCCCATAGACTCAGACTCAAGGCAGGGAGGGGGTGGTCAAAGCCTGGTGCTCATGGTTAGGCTTCAGAGAAAGCAAACCTCCACAGGTGACGTCAGGCAGAGAGAAGAACAAGGTGAAGGGTCCGTGCTAGAGGAAGGTGATGGTACAGGTGTGGCAGGGCAAGAAGGGTCACTGAGTGGCTTTGATTGCACAGCGTGTGGCAGAGCGGGGAGCCTGGGGGGAGCGGCAGGCAGAGTGAGAACTGCTCCAACAGCATCCCCACCCTCATTCGTCCCCCCAGTTTAGTAACCATGAGTCACAGGGGGCCATCTGGACATGTGCCAAGAGTGTGGTGCAACGTGTTAGAAGAATCTGGAAGAGAGACTTCACCTGAGATGACTGAACCTCTGAGTTGGACTTTGAGAGATAGGAGGCTGAAGATGCTGAACAAGTTTATGCAAGAGAAGGGCAGACTTGCTGAGTCCTGGGCGATGCCCACACAGCCTTGCTAACCCTGTGGTCTCCCAAAGCCCAGACAGCACCACCTACCAGCACAGATCAATCTGCCACCCTCCGGAGCCCCAGCCTCTGAGATGTCACTGTAGTTACCTGGGCTTAGGCACCCAGATGAGTTGGGCTGCAGGCGGAGCTTTCAGATGTGCCTGGCAACCTGCCCTGCTAGGTCCATTCAGTCTCCATTCTTCTTAGCTCCAGAGCCAGTGTACCCACAGATGCAAAATGTGTACATGTCCACAGACATACACATGCATGGTGACATGTGTACACACACTGCAGATGATACTTGTCTCAGGGAGCAAGCTCTTTGAGAAGAAGCAGAGTCAAGCACAGGCAAACACTTTTTGCCTCCTACTCCCTAACTCACCAGACATAGGCATTTTGATGAAGGCAGCCAACGATGAGGAAGAAAATAGCCCAGACTCATCCCACCCACTAGGGAAGGCTTGGGTACAGACAACTGCCGAGTCTTGCCTTGACCGTCTCCCTCCATCACATGAGCCCTGTTAACTTCTTGTCCCTTCAGCATTCTCTCTGTCTGCAGAGGAGGCCATGGCCATCTCAGGAGCATCTAGAGTCCCAAGGTCTCAGTGGCCTGGAAGTGCTCAGTTCTCCATGCTTGTGCAGGCCCCCCAGAGTCCGGACTTGGACGTCTGGTTCCCCCATCTGTCCAGCCTGTGGAGAGAATGCTACTCTCTGCATGAGAGCACCAGGAATCTCCTGTGTCAGTTCTGGGAAGGAGACGCCCTGTGGGAAAGGGCGTTTGACCAAGTGATGTGCACTTTCCCTGAGTTTGACCTTCTCCTGGGCTCACTCCCATTTCCACCAGCATGTCACCCCATGGGAGTATTGTTCCCCTGATTGCTCTGAACAAGAACACTCGGTTGTCAGGAAGGACCTTGGTGCTCATTCCCAGTTACCTGGACAATGAACTCGCTGGCACCTAGGGCCCCAAATTTCCTGGAGAGGAGAGCCTGGGCCAAGGTCAGCTGCCCAGAGTCGTGGGTCTCAAGGGCTCCAGGTGCTGGGAGCTGGTGTCCTTGGACACCTCTGCTAAGTGCTGGACCCCAGGGCCAGCCTGCATTGAGCTAAAGTGGTCTGATTGCTGCCCCCAAAGGCATGGTTTTTCTCTTGCTTGTTCTGTAAGAAGAGGCCTTCAGGAAGGACAGAATCCCTGTGTGGGAGTGAGAAAGTTTGCCAACCCAGAAAACTTCCCAAACCCATGGGCCCAACGGGAGAATGGGGGCCTTCGCTCCGGACTCCTTATAATTTTCCATTCTCCATAAAACCTGTCCCTTAGCCCATGAACTAGGACATCTGCCTCCACCCTGGTGCGTGATATGCTGTGCCCACCAACAAGCCAGCTAGCTGTGCCATAACAAGGTACTGTCGACCAACTAGCTTAAACAGTTGAGGAGTCTAAGATCAGGGTGCCCATAGGGTTGGGGTGGTGGCTGCTGGGGGTGGAGCAGAGCAAGGAGATTTCCAATACTGTTCTTCGGTCTTGTGTTGGGAACAGAAGTCTCGGGCTTATCTTTGTTTCCGTCTCTACCCAGGCATTGCCGGGAGTGGTTACATAATGTTGTCACTTAACAATTGTGGGGTATGTGCTTGTTTCCTGTACACCAGCATCCCTGGTGCAGTCTGTGCATCCAAGATCCAGAAGGATGAAGTATTAGGACTTGAAAGAACACCGGGGAAAGACTAGAAAGTGTTTGCTGCCCTTAAGGCTCTGCTTGCCTAGAGGAGAGTCACACAGCCTTTAAACAACACTATCACAGTGTGTTAAGTCCCCTGATCAAGTGATGCTTTGGGGGTCCTAGCAAGGGACCAAGGAAATGGCAACCCACACCAATATTCTTGCCTGGAAAATCCATGGACAGAGGAGCCTGGGGGGCTACAGTCCATGGGGCTGCAGAGAGTCAGACACGACTGAAGTGACTGAGCAGGGATGGGAGCAAAAAGGATTTCCCACTTTTTGGATGATTAAAGTGAGGCCTGGAGAGTCAAGGTGATGACAGCTCTTTTTTTCGTTTGCTTATTTTCTTGTTTGTTGGTTGGATGCCAAGCCCAGGAGAGGCCCAAGTACCGCAGTGGTCCGTGTCTCTTTCCAGAGTCGGGTCTGTACATGGGGTTGCCTCCCACCCTTTGGTAGCCCTGACACTCAGCATCCCCAGAGAAGATGCTGGAAGGGCTGCCCTCGCACTGGCTGAGTACCTGGAACCGTACCAGGCAGCCGATGCCCACCCTGTACTGGGGCCACCTGGACGGTGTGGGGGCCTTCCGCGGGTGGAGGGTGGGGTGTGCAGGGGCAGGGAGTCCACCTGGTCTGGTCTCCCGGCCACAGGAAGTGACAGCTCCTAGGCTCATGTCAGCAGCTGTTGCTTGGTCTGCGTGGCTGGGATAAACAGGCTGATGTCCTCAAGGCGACCTCCCTGACTCAGAGAGTTTGGGAACTGAGGTATTCGTTCCCTGGGGGGCAGGGAGGAGGCAAGGACAGGACTTGAGCTGCTGACTCACCCTCTCTTGCTATCTCTCTGTCCCATTCTTGAGGAGTCAGGAGAGAACTGGGCAATGAACGCGCTGTCTGCGAAGGACAGGCTCCAGGACAGGCCCTCATGCCGCCCCTCGCCTCTCCCAGATGGCAGCCGCTCGGGGCACTGTCTCGCCTTCGTGAGACAGCCTTCCTTCCGAGGCCTCTGGGTGGTCTGGCGAGCGGGGAGCGGGCACAGATGATCCCACAGGGTGCCAGCCGGAGGCGCAGCTAGGTATAGTCACCACAGATATTTTTGGAGTGACATATGAATTGTAAATAAACGAGGTGGGGATAATAGCAGGAACAGCCTAGAGCTCTAGTGGACAGAGGAGCCTGAAGGGGCAGTACACAGTGCACAGCCTCAGCCCGCGGCCAGGGCCGGCTTCTGGGGCAGGTGACCTCCGCAACCTTATAGGGCCCCACCCGCAGAAAGGCCCCACTCCTGGTTTAATGCTCTGCTGCTACCACCTTGAAATTCACAATAATTTTCTAACAAAAGACCCACATTTTCATTGCACACCAGGCTCCACAAATTACATAGCCAGTCCTGTCCCCAGCCTTCCAGGTGAAACAGAGTCCAAGAGGGATCGTGGCTGCTCGGGGTCACACACCTTGTTTGTTATAAAGCAGCTCAGTCACGTCCAACTCTTTGTGACTCCATGGACTGTAGGCTCCTCTGTCCCTGGAATTCTCCGGGCAAGAATACTGGAGTGGGTTGCCATTTCCTTCTCTAGGGGATTTCCCCGATCCAGGGATCAAACCCATGTCTCCTGCATCTCAGGCAGATTCTTTACTGTCTGAGCCATGGGGGGTTGTTATAAAACCTGAATGGACCCCCGGTCCTTTGTTCTTCTGTCACACACTGAATCTCACTCTGCTGTTCGTCTCTGTTTGGGGCAAGAATGTTGGACTCTTGACTCCTCAGCGCCGAGGCCCTGTGCCCTGTCGCTCTGTCCACAGAGATAGGCCTTGGCCAGTGCCGTGCGGGTCGTGGCATCACGGGTGCGGCTGGGTAGCTGTTAGTTGTTGGCAGCCCCCAGCTAAGGGGAACTGGAGTTCAGGCAGCGATGCTGGAATCTCAGCTCAATCTTTCTTCCTTTCAACTTCTCTCTGACCATTTCAGATAATAGCACCTATTTTTAGCAATAACACGACGGTTAAAGATAAAGTATGTCAGAAACCCAAGATGTCAGCTTGTGTATGTTTTGGAGAAGGAAATGACAACCTACTCCAGTATTCTTGCCTGGGAAATCCCATGGACAGAAGAGCCTGGCGGGCTACAGTCCAGTGAGGCTGCAAAGAGTCAGACAGGACCGAGCAGCTCACCCACCACCACCCGCAGTAGTTCCCGCTGGTAGGAATCAGCGCTCGCTCTCCAGCCTCCCTTCACCTGCAGACTGTCACAGCTTCTCAGACCTCTGCATCTCTGCGTGGCGGGTGGGTTAAGAGAACTAATTTTGGAGCAGATAGAGAGATTTAAGCGGCAGTTCCACCATTTCCTAGCTGGGTAAGCTTGGGTCAGTTCCTTTGTCTTGCTGAGCCTCAGTTTTCTCATATAGGAAGCAGGAATAATAATGGGATTCAGTGTATGGAGTTATTAGGAGGATTGAGTCTGTGCAAAGCAAGGATTTAGCACAGCACCTGGCATAGATCAAGTGCTTGATGAAGAACATTGTTGCTGTAGCTCCGCTGGGCCTGGCCTAAGGGGAAACCCCCTGCCTTAGTTCTTGAAGCTGTCTTCTTGAACGCTCCTAGTCACACCATAATCTAGGGACCAACAGGATTGGCCTCGCCTTGAAAATCACCAGAAATGCAGACTCTCAGGCCCCACCCAGGCCTACTGCAACAGAATCCGCAGTGTAACAAGATTCCCAGGTGACTCATGGGCATTCACTTTTGAGAAGCAGTGTGACTTCAAGTGCATGCAGCTGGCCTCTCTTGCCCTGCCTAAGGGGAGATGAGTCACTTCCTTGACCCAGACAGAATTCTTAAAAAGGCAGAGCCCAAGCCTGCCGTGGTGGATTTGACTAGACTCTCGGGCCCTTCCTGAAGGCTTGCAATGTGGCTGGGAGACTAGGCGGATAAGGCAGTGATGTGAAGGGTGTATTGAAGCATAAATGATGGATAGTGCTGCAGTGGTCCAAACAGGAAGTGAAGGGCCTGAATTAGGACAGGGCCAAAAGTGTGGGGGAGAAGGGGCTGAGTTGTAGAAAGTTGTCCATCTAGAATTCAGCACTCTTAGCACCCAGGTTACAGGTAAAATAGGATACGGAAGGATCAGGGACAACTCTGAGGTTCTAGATAGAGATAATGGGATGATAATGCATTGATAGAGACAAGGTTGGCCAGAAAGAGGAGAAGGGGGTGATGATTAAGAGAAAGGAGGTATGCTTTCCATCCAGGACACTGTAATTTTGTTTTTCTTAATTGAAATATAGTTGCTTTACAATGTTGTGTTAGCTCGTGCTGTACAACAACTTGAATCAGCTATATGTACACATATATCCCCTCCCTAGGGAGCCTCCCTCTCCCCAGTCCTACCCCACTAGGTCATCGTAGGACTCCGAGCTGAGCTCCTTGTGCTATACAGCAGCTTCTCACTAGCTAGCTATTTCACACGTAGTAGTTTATATGTTAGGGGCCTCCCTGGTAGCTCAGCTGGTAAAGAATCTGCCTGCAATGCGGGAGACCTGGGTTCGATCCCTGGGTTGGGAAGATGCCCTGGAGGAGGGCATGGCAACCGACTCCAGTATTCTTGCCTGGAGAATCCCATGGACAGAGGAGCCTGGCAGGCTGTAGTCCATGGAGTTGCAGAGTCGAACATGAGTGACTGAGAGCAGCAGAGTGTGTATGTCAATCCTAGCCTCCTAACTTGTCCTACCCTCCCCTTCCTGCTCTGTGCTGGACGCTGTGATTCTGATGGACAGGTGGCAAACTAGTTAGAGGTTTTCCATGAGAAGAGTGGGCTTCCCATGGCAATTAATTCCCATCTCCATGCAGCACTCATTGTTCTGTGGAGTGCTTCAGGGCACTGACGTGAAAAGGCTGTGGGTTCAAATCCTGACCCTCTCACTTAGGAACTATGCACCTTGTACAAGTTAACAAACCTCTCTGTGCCTCAGCTTTTACATGTACAAAATTACCTATCTCAGACCCCGGCAGAGAGGATTACATGAATTAATATTTGTGATGGGCCTTAAACCATGCCTGGACCATAGCAAACACTCAGATATTATCCATTATTATAATGGCCTGTTTATTTGAAATTGTGAGGTCCTTGGGGACAGGGACCTCAAATAAAATCATCTTTGTGTTGCATAACACTAAACACGAAACAGGTATACAATATGGTCCATGACATATGTTGTTCATTAAAGGTGGCCCAGTGGGCCAGTGTGGTATCTGTACACAGATGAGTACAGATGTTGTATCCCTTTACAAATGTTCATCCCTTCCCCACTCCCTTTTTTCTAATCACAACTTAGTGACTTGTAGGTAATGAGAATCCATGCTCATTCACAGCCTAAGCTTGGCTGTGGGTTACTCTGGTAACTGAGCTGGCTCTTGGGTAAATCCACTTTCCCCAGAGGATGATACTGCCCCTTGAGCAGGGGCAGCCTGTCCTCTGAAGATTCTCTTGTTCATTTAACAAAGATTATCTGTGTGCCAATCAGTAATAATGATATTCACTGCCATTTCTTGAAGTCAGACAGCAAGCTGAGTTTGAGTAAGACCAAGGCTCTGCACCTTGCTCTAGAGCTCACAGTCTTGTCAAGGAGAGAGACAGGAAGACAGGAGATTGAAAGAGAGTGTGAGATACGTGACACGGGCGGCAATACCTGCTGCCAAGGGTTGGGCAGACTCAGAGGAGACAGAGCACCCCAGTCTGCTCACTTGAGATGTGTCTTCTTCCAAAAGAGGACCAAAATGGCATCCCTGAATGCATGCCGGTCCTACCCCAATGCTGCATACATTTTCTCTTTCACTGTCACTCTAGGCTTGGTGACACTGGTCAGGATTAAAGACTGGGGGCAAAAGGAAGGCAGATGTCAGGTGCTAGGCACACATGCATGGAGGAATTCAAGGCTGGCACAAATCTTAGTCAGAGTGTCTCAGGTCCCCTTTACTAGAAGCAGAGCTTGAGATCTGGGGAGAGTACAGCTGAGTTATTGAGGGGGTGCTCTTCAGGGAAAACTAAGGATGGAGAAGGGAGAGAAAACCAAGGAAGGAGAAAGAATAGAGCAAGAATGTGGTCCCAGCTGAAGTCTAGTCTTCTCCCAGAGCCTCAGGGTCGGGACTGAAGAAGCCTTGCCCAGGCAAGGCACTCCCCTGGTCACTCAGCTGAGAAGGCAGGAGGCTCTGAGTTGTCAACAGCCAGCAGTTGCAGCATCTAGGTGGGCACACTGACCCAGNAAGGAGAAAGAATAGAGCAAGAATGTGGTCCCAGCTGAAGTCTAGTCTTCTCCCAGAGCCTCAGGGTCGGGACTGAAGAAGCCTTGCCCAGGCAAGGCACTCCCCTGGTCACTCAGCTGAGAAGGCAGGAGGCTCTGAGTTGTCAACAGCCAGCAGTTGCAGCATCTAGGTGGGCACACTGACCCAGAGAAGGACACCTGGGTGTGGCCTCAACATTGCCAGCACAGGCAGGTACAAGCCCAAGGTACCAGCGTTCCACAAGGTCCACTTAGCCCCAGGATCACTTTGGTCTATCTGTGACCTCTCAAGCATGCACTTTGTGGACTGGGGTGTTCTACCAGGCTCCTGGAAGAATCTCAGGCCACACTCGGTGTAGAGCTTGCTGGTGACCAACTCTTCCAAGTCTTTTCCACAAATGCTGCTGCTGAGCACATCTACCTCATCTTGCTTGCGCATCCAGAATATTCCTAAGAAGCAAGACTTTGAGTGTTCGGGACAAGTTGGTTTGCCCCACATGATTGGATATGCACACCCTGGAAGTTAGAACTCAGAAGAGCACTGGAATGAAAGTCAATCCAACTGGCTTGCTGTGTGACCTTGGGCAAGTCCCTCCAGCATCCCAGCTCTCTCAACTTTGGTTTCCTCACCTGAAAAAATGAGGAACTAGACTAGAAAGTTTCCAAAGTGAGATATCCCGGAGAGAGCAGACAGACAAATGTATAAGCAGATATTAAAGTTACATCTGCAGTTCACACACATCTGTAAACTGGTGTGTGTAGTTCTGTGTGTAGAGAAAAAGGGGAGTATTTGCAAGCCAGAGTGCTGGGACCTTTTATTCGTATGTATTTAGAACCTTTGCTGTTTGTACTTGGCCAGCTTTGGATGGCAAAACAGTCTATTCTCTGTGGAAATTCTGACTTATTTTTCCAGCTGGTCTGCCAATTGCCAAGAAATGTCATCTGAATATCATTATTTAATCGAAGATTAGTCCACGCCTGTGATATAGGCTGTAACTATTATCTTCTTTGATTCTTTACATAAGCACACATTTTCTTCCAGGATTAAACCTCACATTCATAGAGGTAAATACTACTCCATCTTTGACCAAATGGCCAGGAGCATGATGAAGTAACCTATTGGGATTGTGGCCCTCTGTATCTGCATGTGTGTGTGTGTGTGTATGTGAGTGTTCATTGTATATATGTGTATGAGTAGGAGGATGTGTAAGTGAGTATGAGCAAGAAAAATACCTTTGGATTCATTTCTTACAGAAAGAAAGAGGACCTTCCTTGATTGTTGGTCATATCACCATAGCCTTCTTGCAGCTGATTTCCAGTATTTGTTTTCAGATCAGAACATGTGAGAAATAAAACCCAGCCAAGCCTGCTGGGAGGTAAAGGGATGGACCAGACTCTATTTGCAACCCAGTCATATTGCAGATCTCTTGGGAAAAGCAAAGGAGGAGAGGGCAGGGAGGGCATGAGTTCAAGCTGTGAATGTTGGCTTGGGTGTTGGAAAACTCTAGACTGAATGACCTTAGGAGGCTCCCACTTAGCCCTGGAATGTCTCCAGCCTTCTTAAGCTCCATGTGACATCTAAGCTAATCTAGTGCTTTCAGGGTTTCCTAGGACAGTTTTCTCATTGGCCTTGGACTAGCCAGTTGAGGTGATAACATTTCATTTCAGTTTTTTGTTTTTTTTTTTAATCAGGTTGCTCCCAGTGAAGCTGGGCCCCCACCTGCCCTTGGAATAGACCTCATTACAAAGTTAGGACTAGCTCCCCAGTTCATGAAATCCCTTTAGAGTCTTCCCTTTTTTCCAGCCTCTTGGCTTCTGCCTGGTCTTAGGGCCACACTATGGCCAAACATCTAACCCCACCATTCCCAAATTATTAGCTAAATGATTATCTGCCAGAAAAAGAGAGTCCAGGGAAAAGACCTTGGACCTGCTAGGCTGCGTGACTGTTCCCATACACCGTAGAGGGGGCAGAAGAGGTCACTGGCTTCATCTGTAGGAGCTGTAGGGACAGCAAGCCTGGACCTAACAATCAGGAATTCTCAGGACTTACTTATTCTCCTCTCCACTTCCTCTCCTTAAACTTTTTCTATTTCCAAAGGCAGTTCATGGATGTGTGTTTGTGGGGGCATGATGCTCAGTCATGTCTGACTCTTTATGACCACATAGACTGTAGCCCACCAGGCTCCTCTGTCCATGGAATTTTCCAGGCAAGAATACTGGAGTGGGTTACTACTTCCTACTCCAGGGAGTCTTCCCACCCAGGGATCAAACTCTCATCTCTTGCATCTCTTAGATTGGCAGGCAGACTCTTTACCACTGGTGCCATCTGGAAGGTGCAGTTCACGGATGTGTCAACTCAGAGAAGATCATAAACATCAGGATGATCATGTGCATGCCACCAACACTTTGCCACAGGCCTGGCCTGTTGTAGGCCCACAAATAGATTTTTTGAATTAATGAATGGGGTGAGTGCATAAGTGCATGGAGTGGGTGGATAGATGGAGATAGATTTCAGAATAGATCTTCAAGATAATCTTCTTTGGAAAGGGTAGAGTTGGGAAAAGTCCTTCATCTGTGTTTGTTACACTGTTACAGACATGAGTGTTTCCTACACTACTGAGTGATCCAATCTTCAAATCAAATTGGAAAGCTCCTTTGAGGTTCCTCTGGGTGCATAAATGAGAGTTGGAGGAGGAACAGAGGCAAATGGGGAAGGAGTAATCAAGGTGAAGGTCAGACCTCAGTCCCCATTTGAGCTATATGTACATTTCAGGTCTTTCCCATACTACTCCATCTCTCCCCCTGGTGCTCCCACAGGTAATGATGGGGGAAGATGGAGAAGATAACCAGAAGCCCAACCGGATTTGTTTTTTTTTTTTTTGGGGGGGGGTGTCCAGTTGCTCAGTATAGAGTGACTCGTAAGAACTCCAGACAAGGATGACGATGGAAAAGGAGTCTAGCGGTTCAGGGGAGGGTTGGGGGAAAGAACGGGGGACCCTGGAGGCTGGGAGAGAATGGGAAACATGTTTTGTAAGATTTCCAAGATTTTTGGGGGCTGTTGTTAAGGACTTTTTCGTAAGACCTGTTATCCTGCTGGGGTTTGCATCACTATTTGATCTAAGCCCCAACAGGACGACTACATCTGCTACTAAGCTGTGTTGTAAATGTCTTTAATTTTTATATTTCATCTGAAGGGAGTTGTTAAAGCGAGTTTACAGGGTGATGGCTCTTTGAATAAAGGCCATCAATACCGGAGCAGGGCTCTGTGTGACACTTAATTTTTGCTCTAATAAGCCCTCCTAAAACATTACAAGATTTAGAAGAGGTGTGTGTTTCCCCACCCCCCCCTCCTTTCTTCCTTTCTCCTTTAACTTTCCTCTTCGCGTTTTGCCTCCGCTCTCAATCTCTTGTGCTCTCCTCTCCTGCTTTCCTTGAAGGACACATTTGAAGAGAATATTTCTGCCCAGATGACACCACTTCTCTTTTCACTGCCAGCCAGATGTGCTCTTGACTTCTGAACAGGAGAAATGTTTCTTTGAAGTTTTTCAAAGACGTTGCTTTTATTTAGAATGTTCTTCCCTTTTCTTTCTCTCTCTCTCATGTTTAACTGGTTGGGAAGCCCTGAGAGGGGTTTTCACAGGGGCCTCTTTTCTTTTCTTGGGGGCATAAAAGGACTGGGATCAGAAGCACTTTATTCCCAGAGAGCCTTCTATCTTCGGCCTCAGTGATTCCAAGTATTTGCTGGTGGAGCCACTGTCCCCCAAAGCAAAAAGAAGACGGCATTGCGTTTACCCCGGAAGCATGTTTCTGAGATGAACAGAATAGTTCTGTTGGGGGTGCATTTTTCTGAACATCTCTCTATCTTCCATAAGGTTGGATAAAAGAGGCTTTTTCTTTCTGGCTATGGTGCAGTGGCTCAGAAGGTAAAGAATCTGCCCACACTGTGGGAAACCTGGGTTCGATCCCTGGGCTGGGAAGATCCCCTGGAGAACGGCACGGCAACCCACTCTGGTATCCTTGCCTGGAGAATCGCCATGGACAGAGTTGCTTGGCAGACTGCAGTGCATGGGGTTGCAAAGAGTCAGCACGACTGAGTGACTAAGCATACATGTTGCAGTCACGGAGGCTCAGATACTCCTGTTCAGTCACTAAGGCACTCACTGTTCCTCACCATCTCCAGGAGTTTGCCCAAGTTCATGTCCAGATGCTCGTGCCTTGGCTTGAAATTTTGTTAAAACAAAGATCAGTGATGGGAATTCAGGGGACACTTCAGAAAAGTATAGATTGGCACCCAAAAAATAGATCAGAAGCCCCTCTGAAAACAAGAAGAGAGCTTTCTTCTGTCTTTATCTCCCTCAAAGCAGCATAGTTCAGCATGCTACTGGGCTGACCAGTGTTTTAAAAGGAAATTGGGAAGAGTTAGTGCTTCAGGAGATATAGTGATAGGAAGCTGCAAGATCCATTTGAAGAATGGGCCCATCTTTTTTTTTTTTAACTTTTTATTTTATTTTATTTTTTACTTTACAGTACTGTATTGGATTTGGCATACATTGACATGAATCCGCCACGAGTGTACATGAACTCCCAAACATGAACCCCCCTCCCACCTCCCACCCCACATCTTCCCTCCAGATCATCCCCATACACCAGCCCCAAGCATCCTGCATCCTGCATTGAACATAGACTGGCAATTCATTTCTTACATGATAGTATACATATTTCAATGCTATTCTCCCAAATCATCCCTCCCTCTCCCTCTCCCTCTCCTTCTCCCTCAGAGTCCATAAGTCCGCTCTACACATCTGTATCTCTTTTGCTGTCTTGCATACAGGGTCCTCATTACCATCTTTCTAAATTCCATATATATGTGTTAGTATACTGTATTGGTGTTTTTCTTTCTGGCTTACTTCACTCTGTATAATTGGTTCCAGTTTCATCCATCTTATTAGAACTGATTCAAATGTATTCTTTTTAATGGCTGAGTAATACTCCATTGTGTATATATACCACAGCTTTCTTATCCATTCATCCGCTGATGGACATCTAGGTTGTTTCCATGTCCTGGCTATTATAAACAGTGCTGCAATGAACATTGGGGTACATGTGTCTCTTTCTATTCTGGTTTCCTCGGTGTGTATGCCCAGCAGTGGGATTGCTGGGTCATAAGGCAGTTCTATTTGCAATTTCTTAAGGAATCTCCACACTGTTCTCCATAGTGGCTGTACTAGTTTGCATTCCCACCAACAGTGTAAAAGGGTTCCCTTTTCTCCACACCCTCTCCAGCATTTATTGCTTGCAGACTTTTGGATCGCAGCCATTCTGACTGGTGTGAAGTGGTATCTCATTGTGGTCTTGATTTGCATTTCTCTGATAATGAGTGACGTTGAGCATCTTTTCATGTGTTTGTTAGCCATCCGTATGTCTTCTTTGGAGAAATGTCTATTTAGTTCTTTGGCCCATTTTTTGATTGGGTCGTTTATTTTTCTGGAATTGAGCTGTATAAGTTGCTTGTATATTTTAATATGACATATTAGGGCAGAGGATTTGGAATATGAAATCCTAGTTAAAGTTCCAGCTGTGTGCAGACTACCTGTGTCTCTACCCCCATTGAATGTAACTTCCAAAAAGGTGACATACTCTGGGGCCTAAAAGAAGGCCTGGGACTCAGTAAGCACATGGTATATCTTTGTTGCCTTTGTGAATGTGTCTGTCTAGCAATAGCTGTGGTTCTTAGGGAGGGAAGGACATTCTAGACTTAGAAAGAATTTTTTTGCTGTAGAGTTTCTCAGAGGAAATAGTTACAGTAAGCCCCCTACATATGAACCTTCAAGCTATGAACTTTCAAAGATGCGAACGCACATTCACATATCCAATCATGCGAGGTACTTCACAATGTCTGGTGTACATTGTCATGTGTGTGCACCCTCTACAAGTGGTTGTGCTTCTGTGGACTTTGCTGTACAGTACTATATAGGGTGCACTAGTACAGATCTTTATTTCAAGCTAGATCTGCAAGAGGAGGACTTCTTTGAACGACTTGCTGTGCAACATAAGGAGCTTACTAATGAAGACCTAATGGAAAGGGAGGCCCAGGGAAAGGATGGAGAGAGACGAGGAAGAAGAAGTAACTGAAGAACTGAAGAGGTTCACAGCACAGGAAATGTCAAGGGGGCCTTGTTTATCTGAGCAGGTACTGTTAGTTTTGGAGGCGAAGGACCCAGCTGTAGAAGGATACACGAAGCTTGCTGCAGCTGTTAAGAATGCACTCAGTGCTACTGTGCATCTAAGAGGAGAAATAAAGAGTTACTACCCAGACATCACTGGATTGTTCTTTCAAGAGAGCAGATAGAATTGAATCCAGCAAGGAACCAGAACCTGTGCCATCAGCATCAGGCGTGAGTGAAATTGCCTCTTGCCCTGCATCTCCTATTGCTGACGATCCTTCAGCTCTCCCATCTCCCACCTCCTCGCCCTCCTCCAGTCAGTGACTCTGTGCACCTGATGCCAGCCCCTGTGTGCTAGCTGTTACACTGTACTTTTCAAGGTGCTGTCCTATAAGATTAAAAGTGTCTTACTTTTCTGTGTCTGTTTGTATGTATTATTTGTATGGAAAGTATTGTACACCTATTACAATACAGAACTATATAGCCAGTTGTGTTAGTTGGGTATCTCTGCTCACTTTGTTGGACTTCCGCACTCTCAGACTGGAATTTGCTCCTATATGGGGGACTTACTGTATTCGGGATTATCAGATAACTTCTTACTCCATCAAAATGCTTACATTTCTGAGGTTGTTGAGAAAGAGAAATAGATTTGGTATTGTGGATTTTGTGTTTGATTTATGTGAAAATGTGTTCATTAAAACCCAGAAGTGTTTGTGTACACATACACACATGAACTGGTTTCTGTCTGTCTTATGTGAAGTGTGTTGATATCTATAGATAATCACAGTCAGGCACTCCTTTGACTAACTCCTGGGGACTAACAAAGACCCAGCCAGATTCAAGGCATGCCGCCTCCCAGCTGCCTGAAATCGTACTACTCCTCCAAGTGACTGGGTGAGTTAATCAAAGTTATTCTCCAGTCTCTCTTCTTACCTACTTACCTGTGTTCTTAGGGGCAACTTTCATATATGACTTTAATTTCTGGATTTTGGGGAAACCTTGAAATTACCCTGAAAGTGAAAGTGAAGTCGCTCAGTTGTGTCCGACTCTTTGTGACCCCATGGACTGTACCCTACCAGGCTCCTCTGTCCACGGGATTTTCCAGGCAGTAGTACTGGAGTGGATTGCCATTTCCTTCTCCAGGGGATCTTCCCAAACCAGGGATTGAACCCTGGTCTNTGTGTCCGACTCTTTGTGACCCCATGGACTGTACCCTACCAGGCTCCTCTGTCCACGGGATTTTCCAGGCAGTAGTACTGGAGTGGATTGCCATTTCCTTCTCCAGGGGATCTTCCCAAACCAGGGATTGAACCCTGGTCTCCCACATTGTAGACAGACACTTTACCATCTGAGCCACCAGGGAAGTCTGTAGCTAAAAAGATGAGGTATTCATATTTCCCAACCTCGTTTATGGTTACTAATCACATTGTTCTAATAGTATATTATATAGTATAATAGAGCTTATATATAGTTATTGTATATATAATAAATAGAGCATACTGTTAGGACTGGTATGATTGGTTCAGCACAGCAGACTGTGAGAAGTGATGCTGATCGCTTCTCCGGCAAGTCAGTTGAAGGTCTTTATGCCTCTTCCGTCCCTCTGTTTCCTCCTCTCCTTTAGCATCTGGAAGGCCACATCCTTCAAAAGGTACAGAAAACCAGAACAGGACCTCTTTCAAGCTGGGTTTCTGAGGCTGGGATGTACAACATAAGCAAGTAAAATTTGTTTACATTGCGTATTGAGATTTCAAGAATCATTTGTTATCGCAGCATAACCTAGCACATCCTTACTAACGTGCCTTTGGCCCTCTGCCCAAGCTATCAAACCAACAAAGCTGATGGCTCCCCTTTCTTAAAGTCTCTCACATCTGTTCCTTTCCATTTCCACTGCCAAGATTCCCAGTTCACACACCCAACCTCTCACTTGTACACTTGCAGGAACACGGCACCACCTCTAAGCCTCCAGCCTCTGCCACTCGATTCCTTCCTCCTACCTCATTTTCAGATCCTCAAACATAGCTTAGCATCATGCCACTCTCTTGCTCAAAACGGATCCCCTTTGCCTACAGAATAGTCCAAACACTGAAGCCAGAGCCGCAAACCCTTCTGTAATGAAAATTTAATCCTGTTGTTCCAGCTTCTTTTCTCAGACCCCTCGTCCTACTCTGATGGAATTAATCACTCTCTCTCTTCATGCTCCCATGCTGCACTTTCCCACCTCCACTCTTGCTGTTTTTCCCATGGCACCCCACCCCAGTACTCTTGCCTGGAAAATCCAATGGACGGAGTAGCCTGGTGGGCTGCAGTCCATGGGGTCGCTGACAGTCGGACAGACTGAGCGACTTCACTTTCACTTTTCTCTTTCATGCATTGGAGAAGGAAATGGCAACCCACTCCAGTGTTCTTGCCTGGAGAATCCCAGAGATGGGGGAGCCTGGTGGGCTGCCGTCTATGGGGTCACACAGAGTTGGACACGACTGAAGTGACTTAGCAGCAGCCCCATAAGTCTTATCTCTCCTCATTCCACGCCCCAGTTATTCCTACCTGACAAAGGCTTCAGGGCCAATTCCTCCCTGACATTCTCTCTCTCTGTTTTTAATTTTTATTTTATATTGGAGCATAGTTGATTAACATGTTGTGTTAGTTTCAGGTATATGGCAAAGTGATTCAATTTTATATGTACACACACCTATCTATTCTTTTTCCAAAAAGGTAATCACAGAGTACTGAGCTGAGTTCCCTGTGCTCTACAGTAGGTCCTTGCTGGTTATCTATTTTAAATTTAGCAGTGTGCACATATCCATCCCAAACTCCCAGCCTAACCTTCTCCCCCATCCTTCCCTCCATAACCATAAGTTCTCTAAGTCTGCAAGTTTGTTTCTGTTTTGTAAATATGTTCATTAGTATCATTTTTAAAAATTCTGTATATAAACTATGTCACATATTTGTCTATCTCTGACTTCACCTAGTGTGATAATCTCCATGTTGCTGAAAATGGCATTATTCCATTCTTTTAAATGGATGAGAAATATTCCATTGTATGTATGGACCACATCTTCATTCATTCATTCATCTGTCATTGGACAGGTTGCCTCCATGGCTTGGCTGTTGTAAACAGTGCTGAAATGAATATTGTGTGTTTCATGTAGCCTTCTCAACCATGTTTTTCTCTGGATATATGCCAAGGAGTGGAATTGTTGGATCTTATGGTAGCTCTGTTTTTAGTCTGTTAAGTGAAGTCACTCAGTCATGTCCGACTCTTTGCGACCCCATGGACTGTAGTCTACCAGGCTCCTCTATCCATGGGATTTTCCAGGCAAGAATAGTGGAGTGGGTTGCCATTTCCCTCTCCAGGAGATCTTCCCAACCCAGGGATTGAACCCCCGTCTCCCGCATTGTAGGCAGACGCTTTACCATCTGTGCAACCAGGGAAGTCTCTTTAGTTTGTTAAGGAAGCTCCATATTGTTCTTCGTAATGGCTGTACCAATTTATATTCCCACCAACAATGTAGGAGGGTTCCCTTTTCTTCACACCCTCTCTAGCATTTATTATTTGTAGATTTTTTTATGATAGTCATTCTGACTGCTGTGAGGTGGTATCTCATTTTTTTTTTTTTTAAATATTTACTTATTTATTTGGTTGTGCTGAGTCTTGGTTGCACCACACAGAATTTTCAATCTTCTATTGGAGCATTTGGGATCTTTTAGTTGCAGTGTGCAAAACCTTAGTTGCAGCATGTGGGATCTAATTCCCTGACTGGGGATCACACCCAGGCCCCAGGTACTGGTAGTGCAGATTCTCAGCCACAGGACCACCAGGGAAGTTCCTCGTTGCAGTTTTGGTTTGCATTTCTCTAATGATTAGTGATGTTGAGCGTCTTTTCATGTGCCTGTTGCCCATTTGCGTGTCTTCTTTGGAGAAATGTCTATTTAGGTCTTCAGCTCATGTTTTGATTGGGTTTTTTTTTGATATTGAGCCACATGTGTGGTTTATAAATTTTGGAGACTAATCCCCTGTCAGTCACATCGTTTGCAAATATATTCTCTCATTCTGTGGGTTGTCTTTTCATTTTATTTATGATCTCCTTTGCTATGTAAAAGCTCTTGCTTTTAATTGGGTCCCATTCGTTTATTTTTGTTTCTATTTCCACTACTCTAGGAGATGGTTTGGAAAATACATTGCTGCAATTCATGTCAAAGAGTGTTCTGCCCATGTTTTCCACTAAAAGTTTTATAGTATCCTGTTATACATTTAGGTCTTTAATTCACCTTTTGAGTTTATTTTTGTGTATGGTGTTTAAGAATGTTCTAATTTCACTATTTCACATGTAGATATCCAGTTTTCCCAGAACCATTTATTGAAGAGGTTGTCTTTTCTCCATCACATAGTCTTGCCTCCTTTATCATAGATTAAATGACCATAAGTGCATGGGTGTATTTCTGGGCTTTATCTTGGGCTCTCTTCTATGTTTCTACCCTCAGCTTTCCATCTATGTGCTATTACCATCTATGTTTCTGTTTTTGTGCCTGTATCATGCTATTTTTATAACTGTATCTTTGTGGTATAATCTAAAGTCAGGCAGCCTGATTCCTCCAGCTCTGTTTTTCTTTCTCAAGATTGATTTATCTATTTGGAGTCTTTATGTTTCCATACAAATTTTAAGATTTTTTTGTGTTCTGATTCTGTGAAAATCCATTGGTAATTTATTAGGGATTGCATTAAATCTGTAGATTGCCTTAGGTGGTATAGTCATTTTGATTTTTTTATTTTTCCAATCCAAGAACATGATATATCTCTCCATCTGTTTGTGTCTTCTTCAATCTCTTTCACAGCACATGATAATCTCTCTTTCTAGCTCCCTCACATAAAAGTGATCCTGTCTGTCTCTGAATTCCTAAAGACCTGGCCCTTTCCTGTCACAATTAACCCCTACCTCAGAGTATTACTTGTGTTTCACAGAGAAAGTCTAAGAACTCTTTGTTTGCACCATCCTCATCTAATTCACAGTGACTAGCTCAAAGGCTACACACAGTAGCTCTATAAACTGCTGAAGAATTTACAAAGAATGAGCCAATAGCTCAGAGACCTAGTAGAAAGGAAGCTCTCTATTCTACTGTGTAGACTAGCTTATCGAGTATTTAAAACTGTTATTTTGGGAATATTCTGATTCCACAGCTTTAGAGTGGATCTCCACAATGTGTATTTTAGTAAGGACACAAGGGGATTCTGATGCAAGAGATCTGCAAACCACATTTTGAGAAACACTGAAGTATACAAACATGTGAGTACGTGTTAGTGAATGCTCTCAGTATATGACTGAAGTGCGATGGTAGTTTGGGTCATCAGAGTGCGATCTTTTCCAGGGATGGCAAATACACTTTATCTCACTTGTCAACACCAATACATTTGCTGGGGCTGTCCAGAGTGCTGTTTTAAGTAGGTCTCTAGGGCCACATCTGGACTGCACAGGAAAAAGTCCTGTGATTGATGGATGATGTCTGCTGTAGGACCAAGAAGGAAATGTGGCGGCCTGTGTGCCAGGTGTCAGCCATCACTGCCAGCTCCTTGTTTTGGAGACAGTGAGCCAGGACATGGAGATGGAGATCAAAGGATCATCTGACTCTTAATCCAGCCTGCAACCAGAACTGACATCAGCCATTGACTCCCTCAGGTGACTTTGTGGCAAAAGAAAATAAAATCAAGATGTGTAGTAAAAGGCATCAGTCAACAAGGAGCTACACGTTGGAGCGAACATTTGTTGCTTACATCCAAGCCTCCATTGCCCCCCACCATTCAATGGCAACTTGATTTTCCCCTCATGCACAGGCCCCTCTCTGTTCTAGTCTGTTCCCACTGGATGTGGCGTGACCACACTCCCTGTCCTGAGGTGGGCTCTGACCTGCTTAGGCCAAGCAGCATATTCTGTCTCTCCAGGAGCAGGAATGGAAGAGAGCCAGGACTCTTGGGAGCTTGAGGAAGACCCTCTCCTTACTCCTTGAGGAGAGGTATGAGGGTATGAAATTGGACCTGGCTACAGTAACTTTATTACCATAAGAGGAGGAACTGCAGCTGCTGGGGGCCGCTCTGAGCAGTTGAGGATGAAGCCAGTACCACTGAGAAAGAGAGACGAGAAAGAGGGAAGTGGGTCCCAGGTAACATCATCTGGGCCACTGGATAAAGTCTGACATAGCATCAATCTTACCACTAGACTATTCAGTTATATGCACTTTCTTTGTTACCTAACTAGTTTTTTTAGTCATTCAGACCAAACGAAGCCTATCTACCAGTTCATTGAAGGAAGATGGAGATTCAGTGGTATTTGGCCCTAGCATAGGCCAGACTCAAGGCCCCACCTGGTGTCCATCTTTGTCTAACTGTGCACACATAAATTCACTTCATTCCTTTGGTGCTTCTGCTGCCATTACCCTGGAGTGAGCCATTCGTTTCAGGAGGAAAGGAATCAGAAGGAAGTCAGTCCCACAAGGTGGCTTGCTCTGGGCTGCCAGCCTTGCGCTCTGCTTTCAGCACCTAGACCTCATCTGAGTCACTGGGCAGTAACGCCTGAGCTTTCATTACTTGCATTGGTACTGGTCTTTGAAGGTGAAAATTGCCGAACATCAGTGTTTTGATTCTTTTGAACTTAGGAGCATGCTATTACACATATAAAATAAAAAATCAATAGCCACTGAATTATAAACACTAAAAGTGGTTGGCTCACACATCAGCATATAGATATATAACAATTGCTTTCACGGGACGGAATTTAAATTTATGTATTATAAAAGATCCTGTTGTAGGGCTCTCATAACTAGAATATTTTATTAGTCACCTTTTTTACTACAGCCCCAGCTAAAAAGAAAAATTTATTTCTACACAAACTTACTTGTCTATGTGGGGTTTATTCAAAACCACATGTATAGAAAACACTTTGAATGAAAAAACACTCGAACATAAAGACACAGGCCTCTATTGTGGGTTATTTTTTCTTCCCTCCATTGGTTATCATTTCTCTTCTAAATTAAAGGTGAAATTGATGAGAATTAGACTGTCTGCAAGCTGGAAAAGCAATCACTTAAATAATGACATTCAAATAGATCATTTGGTATCATGTAAATGTCGAGTGAGGGTCATTTTTCAAAATAACACCTTTGTTCAACTGGGTCAAGTGTCCAGACACACTGTGTCCAGCTGCAGTGGGTAGATCCCTCCCTCTTACTTTCTGTTGGTCCTTGAACAGAAGGGCACCGCCTCTCATTAGAACATCCTGTGCCCTCTGTGTGTGTGCATGTGTGTGAGTCTGTGCAAGTGGATGAGTGTGGGGAGGAGAGGAGTCAGCTCAAGAAAGAGATCTTCCATTTCTTAAAATGATACTGTTAATTTCTTCAGTTTGGGAAAAAGAAAAGGTTGTCAAGATGAAGAAAAAAACAGAACAATTTCTTTCCTCCCTTTTGAAATGCAGCCTTATGTCTTTAAACCACCCTCTGCTCTTTTCGCCTCTCCACCAAAATTGTGCCGTCTGGTTTCTTACCTTATGAAATATTATCGACCAGCTTGAAATGAAAGTGGGCTGTAAATTAATGCAAGCTCCCATCGGACGGGTGGGGCTGGAAAGCCACAGCTTTTAGAATGTTAAATATTTATGGTTATCGTTTGAACCAAAATATGAACTTGTACAAAGAAGAACATGATGCAGATCACATTGAAAAGGTTTGCCTCACATTATGTCATAGAGAAACTTCAGAAAACTAGGGCTGGTGCGGATCATGCAGTTCGACTATGAGCCCGTAAAGACTCCCAGAAGAGAAATGCAGGACTGGGTTGCAAATGACTGGGAAGAGCCGCCAGTCTCCCTGAGGAGCGTTTCCCTTGTTTCCCGGTTGAGAGATGAGTGGCTCATTTAGATGATCCACTTTCCCATCCTTACATCTGGCTGAGTTCTTCATACTCTCCATGTGACCCCCCATCGTGGAAATGAAAGTTGCTTATCAAGTATTCTTCTAAAAGTCATTGCTATGGATCATTTATTGCAGACAGTAATTGCTTTGTCTTTGTTATTGTTGGACCTTTTAATCCCTAAAGTGGGAGAGTCTTAGTCACTCAGTTGTGTCTGAGTCCACCAGGCTCCTCTGACAATGGAATTTCCCAGGTGAGAATACTGGAGTGGGTTGCCATTCCCTTCTCCAGGGGATCTTCTCTACCCAGGGATCGAACCCAGGTTTCCTGCACTGCAGGCAGATTCTTTACCATCTAAGCCACCAGGGAAGCCCTAAACCTGACTATTTAAGGTTTGTTGTTAGTTACAAATCTCTCAGCAACTGCAGATTTGTGAAGGTTTGAAAATTTTATTTTGAATATTTTTACTTATTTATTTATTGGCTGTGCTGGGTCTTTGTTGCTGCAAGGGCTTTCCCCTAATTGTAGCGAGTGGAGGCTACCCTCCAGCTGTGGTGCACAGGCTTCTCATTGCAGCAGCTTCTCTCGTGGCGCGCAGGCTCTGCGACACAAGGGCTTCAGCAGTCTTAGTGCCTGGGTTAAGTGCTTGGATTCCTGGATTCTAGAGCACTGACTCAGTAGTTGTGGGCATGGGCTTAGTTGCTCCATGCCAGGTGGGATCCTCCTGGACTAGGGATTGAACCCATGTCTCCTTACCTCAGTGGATTCTTTACCACTGAGCCAGCAGGGAAGCCCTGAAGATATTTTGAACATAGACAAATATTGTAGGAGAGTAAACTGTGTTCTCTTTTGGACTTCATTACCACAAGGAAGTGAATTTACTTCCCAGGTCTAGCAAAGAAACACAAAATAACTCCAGGTATGCTGTTTCTGTGACCAAAAATATTATGAAGAAAAATTGATAAGTTCACAATGTAATTTGAGACCAAAGAGTGGCAGGTGGGTTTAGAAATCCCTGCAAAAGCACAATATAAGGATGTCCCAGAGATATGAGCTGGGTTCTGAAAGGATCAGCACTGTATACATTGTGTCATACTCTACTGGGATGTGTCTGCCTGAAAGGCTTCAAAACCTTTGCACTCAAGGTCAAATAATACTCATCAGTTCAGTTCAATTCAGTTGCTCAGTGGTGTCCGACTCTTTGCGACCCCATGAATCACAGCACACCAGGCCTCCCTGTCCATCACCAACTCCTGGAGTTCACTCACGTCCATGGACTCACGTCCATCGAGTCAGTGATGCCATCCAGCCATCTCATCCTCTGTCATCCCCTTCTCCTCCTGCCCCCAATCCTTCCCAGCATCAGAGTCTTTTCCAATGAGTCAACTCTTTGCATGAGGTGGCCAAAGTACTGGAGTTTCAGCTTTAGCATCATTCCTTCCAAAGAACACCTAGGGCTGATCTCCTTCAGAATGGACTGGTTGGATCTCCTTGCAGTCCAAGGGACTCTCAAGAGTCTTCTCCAACACCACAGTTCAAACACATCAATTCTTCAGCACTCAGCCTTCTTCACAGTCCAACTCTCACATCCATACATGACCACAGGAAAAACCATAGCTCATATCCCCACCTTAATCTTAAAAGAAATTTAAGTGGCTTATAAAGATGTAAATATTACTCCAAGATTAAGTAACTGTTACATAAGGTTTAAAGTTTGAGACAAGGGAAAATAGGGTCAGAGAAGTAGGGTGGCATCAAGAAAGAAGTATGTAAACTAAACATCCACAATTAAGCATTCAAGTTTGAACTACAGGCAGTTGTAAATTTTCTCTGTGCTTCCCAGCAGCCACCATGAGGAGGGAAACATGAAAGGCCATGGAAATTTAGTCTGTAAAGTAAAAATAAGCCAGTTTTTCAAGGAAGCAACATAGTCATTGTTGGTACTGAGACCAATCCCGTAGCTCTCCCGAGGGTCCTTGTAAAATAATAAATGTCATATTCTGCAACATCATTGATCAAAGCAATAAGCTTCATAGACTATGTCTTATGAGAAGAGGAGGCTATGTTTTTGGTCAAGGGCACATAAGTAACTGGGCTTCTGAAGATGCTTTCAAGGTCTGTCAGTAGGTTGGAGTAGGAGAATTAGTCTTTCTGAATATTGCAGTCCATCAGTCTTACACTTGTACAAAGTACAAATGCAGTCGGATAGGACTTGACTAAGTTCTCGAGTTAGCAGTGTTTTGAAGGTTCAGAATTCTGCAGTGAGGTCACACATCTCCTTTCAGAGTAAGCTGTCTGTAAAATGGCATGTTAACCCTCACCAAGACAGTGGCTGTGACATGGCTTTGTGGAGGTCCTATTATTGATAAATGGACTAAATTGGTCTGTTATAGTGAGAAGTGGTAAGACTGCTAAACCTCAGAGGACTTTTCTTCCTCTCATCAAGCAATGAGAGGGCTTTTATAAGAGTGAAATGGTAATGAGATGCATCATTTGTCTGCCAGAACCCCTACCTTTCTCTGCAATACAATCCACCCCATTTAGGACATTGTTCCTTCTCCTCTCTCAAATCGTTTATTTGTAGCTGGGGTCCGTTAGCCCCTTGACCTCAGTTGATTTCTCTTAAGTACGGTACCTGATTCAAACTGGGCCAATCAGAATTCTTCCCTGGGATGTTTCAGACTAGAACTAAAGAAAGGGCTTCAGGCTATCTTTGGTGCTGAAATTGTTAAATAGGGGCCTCGGGAGCTGCCAGCAGCCACAGTCTCAGTTGTCTGAAGGCAGCCAGTCTGCATAGAAGGTGATGAAAGATGGAGAGAGGCAAAGAGAAGGCACAGACCTGGCACCATCATGGCCCCAGGTCTCTGGGCATCTTTGAGACCTTTTATGATTCCCCTGTAGCCAGTTAAAGCTGAGTTTCCACCACTTTGCAACCACATGGCTTGACTAGTTCACGCTCTTACCTTTCCTCTAAAACCTTTCCCCTGGTTTGAATAAACACAAGTAAGCAGATTATCCTGAAGCTCCCCCAGGAATGTTTTATACATGTTTTCCAGAGGGGGGTTGCTCAGTTAGGAGGCAGTCTGTGTTCACGTAGCTTATTCTCAAGAATTATACAAACAGTAAGATGGAGAAGGGGGTGAATTCCAGGCTTCCGGGCACCAGCTTGGGCCTCATTTTCTCCAGTTTCCAGCCCAAAGCTGACTTCCAACACAGCTTTCCTGTGTCACACACACGATCACAGGGCTCCCTGACCTTAACATAGTTCTAGCAAGTGTTTAATTTAGGCTGTTTGACAGTTTATATGATTTAGAGCCAGTTATATCTGGACCAACAGTCAAACTGGTGTTTTCATAATCATTGTAAATTGGGACAGTCCCCCCTTAAGAACCATATCTCTCCAACTTCAGTTACCAAGTAAGAATGGGAGGCCAGATTTTTGGGTTAGGTATCATGGAAATTAACGAATTAACAAACTGGTCCAAGAAAACACATTTTAAAATTATTTATATGGGAGTTAATAACTGGGAGCTAGATCTTTGTCATAATGTTCACTGATTTTAAAATGTTGTTTTTCCAGCATTTTTACATCCTTGACAACAGAATATAATTGATACTAGATGGGGGACTATAGTTGCAGCATTTCTTTCTTAATAATGCATAAAGTGATAGGCTATCTTACAAACAATGGCATTTTTAAATTTTATAAAACATGGTATTTGATCAGGAGAGCATGTTTTCTTTGCCGTAGTATTTTCAAATATTACTTCTTTTTCTCCTCACAAAAGTTCTGTGATGTCAGACAACTTTAGAGAGGTCCAGGTGTGAGCCTAAAGCCCCCCAGCTGTTACTGGCAGAGCCCAGCTTAGAACTTGCCTCTCTGGGGTCCCATGCAGGGTTCTGCAGATGGGCTCAGACTGAGCAATTTCAGATGAGAAGTGTATTCAACAAGAGCTCTCTAGCTAGCCCCAAATATGTTTGGTTTCACTATTTCCAGGCATTTCCAATAAAGTTGGTATGGAGTGAGGGGGATAGAAGTAATTGGCACCATAAAGGAATCAGTTTCTCAGAATGACCAAATGTTTAGTAAGAATTTGGGGCACGTACGCCTGACTAAGGCCCAACCACATTGTCCTCTCTCAGAGTCTTTTGTTGAATGTCAGGACCGGAAGTGAGATGGGTAGGTCTCTGCCTATGGTGGACACTGCTATGGGATCCAATTCTCTTTCCCATTGACTCTGTGTATTCTGCACACAAAACAGTTGGGAGAGCCACTGCCAATCACATACAGCCCGTCAGATGAAACCCTTTCGTTACCCTTGACCTTCAGCAGAGAATTCAATCCTCTTAACCCTTTGCAGTCTGAAAACAGCCTCCATTACTTCCCAATTTCATGCCATAGCTGATGGAATTGCTCACTGTCTCCAGCTAGATGCTGAATTTTCAATCACCCTGCCCTCCAGAAACTCCTTACTTCTCCTTTGCATGTTCACTTGTCCTTTCACAGTAACCCCCCCAAAAGCAACTTTTTCCATCAAAAGTAAGCTGTTTGAGCACTAAGCTCCTATAGCATTTTATCTTCTGTTTCTCTTGTATCAGATATGAATTTGTTCCATGATACTAGGTGCAAATAACATTGTGTTTAATTCTTACTCTTCCTCCAAATAAAACTATGCTGACGACCACTTAGGGCTGGGCCTCAGGATCTATAGGCACTGTAAAATTGGCCATTGGCACAATGGCAGAGGGCAAGGAGTCTAGGAGCCAGCCTCAGTTCAGTTCAGTTCAGTCACTCAGTCATGTCCGACTCTTTGCGACCACATGGACTGCAGCACTCCAGCTTCCCTGTCCATCACCAACTCCCAGAGCTTACTCAGACCCATATCCGTTGAGTCAGTGATGCCATCCAACTGTCTCATTCTCTGTTGTCCCCTTCTCCTCCCGCCTTCAATCTTTCCAAGCATCAGGGTCTTTTCCAGTGAGTCAGTTCATCGCATCAGGTGGCCAAAGGATTGGAGTTTCAGTATCAGTCCTTCCAATGAATATTCAGGACTGATTTCCTTTAGGATTGACTCGTTGGTTTTTCAGAAGCATGTTGTTTAGCCTCCATATAAAATAGACAAACCATTAGCCAGAGTCATCAAGAAAATAAGATTGACTGATTTGATCTCCTTGCAGTCCAAGGAACTCTCAACAGTCTTCTCCAACACCACAGTTCAAAAGTATCAATTCTTCTGCACTCAGCTTTCTTTATAGTCCAACTCTCACATCCATACAGTGACTACTGGAAAAACCATAGCTTTGACTAGACAGACCTTTGTTGGCAAAGTAATGTCTCTGCTTTTTAATATGCTGTCTAGGTTGGTTATAGCTTTTCTTCCAAGGAGTAAGCATGTTTTAATTTCATGGCTGCAGTCACCATCTTGCAGTGATTTTGAAACCTCACTGTTTCCATTGTTTCCCCATCTATTTGTCATGAAGTGATGAGACCGGATGCCATGATCTTAGTTTTCTGAATGTTGAGTTTTGAGGAAACTTTTTCATTCTCCTCTTTCACTTTCATCAAGAGGCTCTTTAGTTCTTCTTCACTTTCAGCCATAAGGGTGGTGTCATCTGCATATCTGAGGTTATTGATATTTCTCCCGGCAATCTTGATTCCAGCTTGTGTTTCTTCCAGTCCAGCATTTCTCATGATGTAGTCTGCATATAAGTTAAATAAGCAGGGTGACAATATGCAGCCTTGACGTACTCCTTTCCCGATTTGGAACCAGTCTGTTGTTCCATGTCTGGTTCTAACTGTTGTTTCTTGACCTGCATACAGATTGAGAAGGAGCAATCCTGCTTCTGCTACCTCCCACCTATAAGAACTTAGAAAAGAGACCCAACTTCTTTCCACTTCAGTATTATCATCTACTGAAAGAGGATGAGAATGGAACCTATTTGGAGAGATTTTATGGGAATTCATTATAATATACATAGAAAACTTAGCACAGTGCCTATCACAGAGTAAAGCTCAATAGGCATTATTTATTATATTGTTATTATTATTATGAGGCTTCCCTCCTGTTATATGTTGGGTCAAACAAGAATTTTAGGACTAAAGGAACCAAGATGGGCCTGGTTCTCCATCTTTGGTGGCCACCACCATTACCTGGCTCCTCCTGTTATAGGGTAGCACAGGTCAGCAGCAGTCAGTCCTCTGCCACCGGTGGCCCTGATGCAGCAGGCAAGCTCCAGAGGTGCACTCCTAGAGCTCATGGCAGCCACAGCTCCTCCCCTCCCCAGGCTCCCAAAACCTGGGAGCTTAATAATCAGTCCAACGACCGGGGTCTGCCCTTTCAGAAGTGATGCAGTCTGGCCCAGAAAGGACAGCAAGGAAGCCCAGCACAGTCTCTACCCTCAGACCGTCAGCCCGAGTGGTCCTCTCTCCACCTCCTCCACTTTCTGCCCAAGCTCCAGCCATGACTCCTGCCACTTCACGAGTCCTCTCAAGTCCCCAAAGACCCTATGTGGGGACTCTCCTGGAGTCAGACATTTTGGGGCTAAGTGGGGAAAATTACATTTTCATTCTTCTGTGCCTCCTCTAACATCAAAAATGAATATCAACTTCCATTTTCCTGGCCCACCCGTATCCCATTGTGGAGAAAAGTCTTCTCTCTACTATCAGAAGGTAAGCTCTGGTGGGTTATGTCCACATCAGACTCACTCTCTGGTTTTCCCTCAGGGTTGTGCACAGTTCAGCTCAGTCGTGTCCAACTCTTTGCAACCCGATGGAATGCAGCATGCCAGGCTTCCCTGTCCATCACCAACTCCCGGAGCTTACTCAAATCCATGTCCATTGAGTCGGTGATGCCATCCAACCATCTCATCCTCTGTCACCCACTTCTCCTCCCGCCTTCAATCTTCCCCTGCATCAGGGTCTTTTCAAATGAGTCAGTTCTTATCAGTTGGCCAAACTTGTGCACAGAGGTCCTTATTCTATGAGTATTTGTAGCAGAGAAACTCCATGGGGGCCAAGACACTTGATACCTGCTTCCCCTACAGCCACCCCCTCACCCCAAGCCACTGGGTTAAAATACTGCCAAGACATGCTGCCAGTGGGTGAGGGCAGACTAGCTTCTGGGTCCCTCAAGCCGGCTTTAAATCTGGGGAGAGGGGCCTGCCATCAGTCCCCCTCCCCTTCCTGACCTCAACTTAATGAGCAAATAAGGAAAGAAAATTAAAGCAAAAAAAATTAAGCAGCTTTAGCTAAGATCAATAGAATTCTATAAAGCTCTGGGCTGTGGTATTGAGTGAGCCCAGAGTAATCCCCAGCATATTGCATGTTAAGTTAACTTGTAAGAGAAATATGCTCCTTGCTCAGCCTCACACCTTCCTCTCCACTGTGAATGAGGAAGCAGGGAACACAAATTAAAATAATGTTGATTTAGTTTTTAAAGGGAGTGCCCGGGAGCATTTTCTGCATGGCCAGCTGAAAACCCCAGCCCCAGATGCACGGTGCCTCCCTCTGCACAATACAAAGAGAATATTTGATACCCGGAGCTCAGCCCATGAGTGGGTTTTTATTTTGTTTTTGGCTTTTGTTTCCTTTACGCATTCCTTTGGATTTCAAACTTTTAAACGCCAGCTCGAAAATTCCTTTTTCTGCAAAAGGTCTCTGCTCTAGTCCTGCAGGGCTCCCTGCACTCAGTCCTCACCCATAGGCGTCTGTGATCTGGACGCTTTGCATATGGGAAGCAGGCGGGGAAGTTGACTGCCTGTGCATAGGTACAGTGTAGGTCACTGTGTCTTTTCATCCCCTTGGGTGCCCCCAGGTGATGGAGAGCTCAGGAAGTCAGGTCTTCAGGCTTGTTACTGGCAATTCAGCCACCTCCTCAAGTCCTGCCGACACCAGGTTTAAATTCAGACCGTGGCAGGCACTGGAAGCCAGTGAGGCCCCTGGGATGATTCCTTGTGAAATGAAGGCATTCGTGGTCAGCCATGGTGAAGAAGTGTCAGGGCTTGAAAAGGGGGCTGAGTACTCAGGCAGACCTGTGTCATACCCCTAGCTCCACCACTAATTAGCTGCATACCCCTAATGAAGTTATTTAACCTCTCTAGACCTCAGGCTCCCGTCTTTAAAACAGGAGTTGTAACGCTCCCCTTGCAGAATGGCATTGAAGATTAAGTTAGATAAAGTAGTCAGGCCACTCAAGATGACTGTTTTCACGCTCTATGTGCATCCCAGGCTCTACCAGCACCTGCTTCACCTACACCCTACTCACATGACTGACCTTCCCACATACCTGCCCCAGCCACTGATCCTTCTAACCTTTAGATCAGAATATCTCCACCTGTTGGCTTATTAAAGGAGTGGTGAGGGGCATGCCCCTCTGCTGATCTCCCTGGTAAATGATGAGCCAACCTGAAGTAATTCTCTCAATAACTAGTAACCCCCCCCTTCCCCCAGAAGTAATGAAGACTGCTGCCCTGTCCTGCCCATCATCTGCTGCACTCTCTGGGTGTCGCTTCAGAACCTGGCTTCAGACGTGTAAGTCTCCCACTCATTGAACCATTGATGGCTGTGTCACTGACTCTAGGCCCTTTCTTTGGTCTTGTGACTGGGCAAGCACCAGACTCATAGGCCTGTGAGGTACGCGACCAGGAGATGGAGGAAACTCCCATGAGATGTTGGGAAATGAGGATGGGGGATGGGAAGTTGCAGGGGGCCATGCACTAGCATGTGGGGCCTAAAAGTTGTGGGGGGTACTCTCAGCAAGGCTGTCCACTAGAACAGGAAGTCATATTAAATGTAGAGTACTTTAAAACTTTAAAGACTAGTCAGAGAGAAGTAGTAAAAATCCATAATCTTGCCAACCAGAAATAGGTACCATTATTGTTTTGGTGTAAGCGTTCTGGATATTTGTTAATTTGCAGAGATACAAATATTTGTTAAAGCAAAGATGGGACCATCCTGAGACACTTTTGGTGTAACCCATTTCATTTATTTAAAAGATCTTTAACATCTTACCATGTCGTTCAATGTCCTTCTATTATGTGACTTTTGTTAAGAACTGAATAGTATTCCCTGATTGAACATATCTTCATTTCTTTAACTAGGCTCCTTCTTGAATATTCAGGCTATTTGCAAAGGCTATTCAGGTCTTTTACGAATGAAAACATGATGAATACCTTAGACATCTGTCTTTGTGACCAGATTTGAATACTACCTAAAAATGAGTTTCTAGAAATAAAATTCTGGGTTAAAGACACTGGAAAGGTCTAAAGTCTACCAGAAAAGGAGCTTGAAATAATGACATTGTGGGAGCAAGATCCAAACAACTTTCATAGCTACCTGACCTCCCTTTCTGACCAAATGAGGCCCCAGGCCTTGGCCCAAGGCTGGAGCTTGGGAACTAGAGGTGGCCAGAGGGGAAGGCCTCCTCTGAAATGGCCTGGGGGAGGGGGTGAAGAGATGAATAGAGGCAGAATAGGTGATGTGCCATCATCACCCGTGGCTGTTTGACCCCAGGCAAGTGTTTTAATCTTCCTGAGGCTCTGGGAACTCTGCAAAGTAAGAAGAGTAGTATTTTCCCACCCACTTTGGGGGCTTGTTATGAGGATCTAATGAAAGGATATCTGTGAAAATGCTTTGGGAAGAGCAAATGAAACTAGGGAGGAGCTGTTCTATGGGCAACTCGGGAAAATTGAACAGTTTCTCCAAACCTCCAGAGACTAGCTTCTCAGTGTGTGGCTTTGAGCTTTTATTTGCAATGATATGAATTCCCAAAACATCAGACACACCCACGGTCAGATGCAAGTACAGAACACACCGAGCCAAGGGTGCTGGGAATCCTGGCCCCTCTCCATTCAGGGTTACTCAGCCCGGACCCGCCTTCCTTCCACCAGGGCAGTCAGCTGCCCGAGACACAGATTACAGACGCCACATCACCAGCCCTCAAAGCACCAGCCTGGAGCCTTTGTCCATCATCCATGTCACCCAGTCACCGGGTAGAAGGAAAAAAGGAAAAAGACAAGCATATTTGCCAATTTACCCAGGTCTTCTCGGCTGCTGGGGACAATTCCAGGTGCCCCTTAATTCTGGTCTTGTGAAACTTCCCAGAAAGATGGCTGAGGCCGGCTTTCCTTCCTGCAGCTTGAGCCCTCGATCGGCACGGCGTGTGCTACCATCTCTCCTCCAGGTGAGAGGCGCGTCAGAGGAACCAAGACCAGCCGCCGCAAAATACAGCAGCTCTCCCCTGGTCTGCCAGAGCAGTGAGCCAAGTTTGTTTGGCTCCAGACAGTCCAGTTTTGCCCACCCATTGAGGGCTTTGGCTGGAGGGAGGGCAGAGCTGGGCTACTGCTGGAGAGAGGGCATTCATTCACAGGTCAGTAGAGGACATCCCCTGGATGCAGGGGCCAAAGCTAAGCACTGGTGCAAAGGTGTGAGAGACAACGTCTTCTCAAGGAGTGCAAGGAGCCTCTTCCTTGTGGAGGAAGAAGCCCTCAGACTCTGGGCCTGTGCACCACGTCCTCCTCAGCCCCTTCTCCTCGCTCTGCCAGCCTTTCTCCTCCGGACCTTTCCAGTCTCAGTGCCTCCAACTGCCAAGGGGTATAGGTTACGTTTGCTAAAATCTCTCACCATGTCCATTCTCCCCAGAGCTCCAGAAGGGTCAAGACATTTCTTCATTTCAACAGTCACTCAGCTGGAGCATTGGGCAGGGTGACACATGAGCTATTAGTTCCCCTCTGGCAAACAACCCCATCCTTGGGGTTCACACACCAGGAAATGCAGCCAGCTTTCCTCAAAGAGATCTTCCTGTGATGACAGCTGACTCAGGTCCTTGCAGTGAGCTGGGCACTGTTCTCTGGGTTCTGTTGATAATTATAGAACTCCCCAGTCTCTATAAAGTGAACCATTTAATCCTCATAGCATCCCCATGAGGTAGATGCTCTCATCACCCCTATTTTACAGACAAGCCAATGGAAGTACAGAGAGGTTAAGTAACTTGGTTGAAGTCTCACAGCTCAGATGTGACCCAGTCGGGATTTGAAGCCAGGCTCTCTGGCTCCAGCTTCTGGCTCCTGATCACAATTGTCTAGTGCCTCTCCAGCTTTCTCTTTTATAGGCTGGAGGTGAAGAATGGATCAAGGTGTCAGAAAAGAATTTAGTCATCTCAGCATGTGAGAAAATGTGTGTAGCACCAATCTCTGGAATGTAGTGGGTATTTGTCACAGATTGACATCAGCTTTCAGTGAACCAAAATTTTATCGACAGCAATCAAGGTCCCACTTAACAGATTGTTACACATATATTTAGAAATTTGCCAGCCATTTCTTTATAATAAATGGAAGCTTCAAGGCTCATGGTTTAGAAGGGAGAGAACTAGCCAGAACAAAAGGTATCATAATGCTGTGTGAAAGTGAAAGTGAAGTCACTCAGTCGTGTCCGACTCTTTGCGACCCTGTGGACTGTAGCCTACCAGGCTCCTCCATCCATGGGATTCCCCAGGCAAGAGTACTGAAGTGGGTTGCCATTTCCTTCTCCAGGGGATCTTCCCAACCCAGGGATTGAACCCAGGCCTCCTGCATTGGAGGCAGACACTTTAACCTCTGAGCCACCAGGGAAGCCCTTGGTGCTATGTAGATGCTGTGTTTTTTATTTCATGTCATGAATTTCACAAATATTTACTAAACACTTGTTATGGTCTGTTAGGGGCTGAGGATATAGTGATCAGAATGGACAAGGTCCTTGTCTAGTAGAAAGCCCCTGCAGTTGGATGGGAAAGTGTCCTCTGGAAAGAATTTCTATTACCTTTTGCTGCATGAATAATAACTCCAAACTTAGTGGCTTTAGATGACAGCAGCCGTTATTTGCTCATATTCTGTAACTTGGAGAGGCTCAGAGGGGATGGCCCAACTGTGTGGCATATGCATCTGCTGGAGTCTCTTAGGTTGCTGTATTCACCTGCAGAGATGTCCATGAAGGTATCACCCACGAGTCTGGTAGTTGGTCTTGGCTGCAAGCTACTGTGCCTCGGGTTTCTCTCTCCCTCTGGTGTCTGTATTGGCTTCTTTACCAAAGAGTAGCTGGTTTCCAAGAGGGAAGTCCCAAGAGGATGAGCCCCATTGTGCAAGGCTCTCTGCTTGCATCCGGCTTGCTTATGTCTCATTGACCAAGCAAGTCACAAGGCCCAGCCCAGAGTCCATAGGAGAGGGGACCACACAGGGAGGCACGGTTCATGGGGGGCCAGTGGTGGTAAAGTCTACCACAGAAGGCCTCACAGGCTGTCTGAACCCACCAACAGCCTCTCCCAGGTAACTGAATCTGGCTGTGTTCCTGGCTCCCACCCTCCCTGTGGAAATTCTGACCTGGAGACTGATACTAGAAAGCTTCTGAGCCAGTGGGGAAGGGCCAGGAACCTCTTTCCATCAGATCAGAAATGTACCTTCTGTATCATCACCTCTGTGGATCACTTTCAAGATACACCCCCAGGGTCCCCATCTCAAAAATAATCGCACCTTCTGCCATCTCTCCATTATAGCTGCATTCTTTGGAGAATGCATTCATGTCTGAGTAGAATAGAGACATCTTTAGTTACTGAACCCGAGGCCAGCTGTGTGTGATTTGGTTCATAACACATAATTGTAACAGGATCTGTCTGGACCCTGTTAGCCTGGAGGAGAGCTTAAGGGCAGTTTAAACAGAATTAATCAAATGGTTGGAGCGACGTGGCAGAGTACAGAGAACAGCTTCTCTGTGGGCTGGTCACAGACATGCTGTGAAGGCAAGACCTTGGTAGATGGCAGGAAGAATAGGTTGCAGGGCCCTGGGTGGGCCAGTGAGAACCAGAGGGTGGGCAGACTACAGGGATTGGGATGAGGGTGGCTGTGGCGCACCCCCATTAAACATCTCCTCCATCGCTTTCCCTTTCCTCGGTTTCCCATAATCCCAGTGATTTTTCTAGAGGGGTCCAGGCAGGAATGGGAATCCCTGGAAGCTCAGTCATAAAGAATCCACCTGCCAAGGCAGAAGACTCAAGTTCGATCCCTGGATCAGGAAGATCCCCTGGAGAAGGAAATGGCACCCCACTCCAGTCTTCTTGCCTGGAAAATTTCATGGACAGGGAAGGCTGGCAGGCTACAGTCCATGGGTTTGCAAGAGTCAGTCACAACTTAGTGATTAAACCACCACCACCACAGGCAAGAACACCTTGCTCTTAATCCTAAATTTCTCCTCTATCTTTTGTCAGTTAGTTCTTTCTTTCCTCACAGGGTCGAACGTTTGGACCTCAAGAAGTTCCCTTTTTCTCTGCCTTCCCCTATCACATTCTTTCCTGACGGAATGAATACAGAAAGACTAGCCTAATTGAAGGGGGCAAAGGGCCAGAGAAATTATAATGGGGAGAAAATTTTGTTGACATTTCCAAAAATTATTATCCCATTGCTTAAGAATGCATAACCTAACCATATGCTGAAACATATATTGGTCTCGTCCCTTTGGGTGGGTTCAACCATGATTAACAAACCTTTGTATTGTCTTCTTAAGTTCAAGAACCTCTCCAGGTATTTTTATAGCAAGAGTGGGCTAAGTGGGAGTGACCTGCCTCTTGTAGTCAAGATTCTGGCATCCAGATAGGAAAAATGAGGTAAGTAACTCCCCTTACAAACAGATTTTTCTCTATTGGCAACAGCAGAGTTTGCAGGAGGATAGGAAGTGACATGATCAAAATTGTATTTGGGGAAGATTAATCTGGCAGCAACATATTAAGCTGGTCTGGAGGTGAAAGATCTAATAATAATATCTATGAATTATATAGTATTTAATGTGACCCTGTAGTAGACACTTGATGTAGTCACTCCCATTTCATCCTCACACACCTTCAAGGCCATGCATTGCTTTCTGAATTGTGCAGATAAGGAAACTGAAGTCAAAGGAAGCTAGACATGTGCCCCCAGAGTTTCACTTTATTTCACTGCCAACAGAGTGTTAGCCGCTCTGTCGTGTCCAACTCTTTGCGACCCCACGGACTGTAGCCCACCAGGCTCCTCTGTCCATGGAATTCTCCAGGAAAGAGTACTGGAGTGGGTTGCCATGCCCTTCTCCTGGGATCTTCCTGACCCAGGAATCGAACCCAAGCCTCCTGCATTGCAGGCAGATTCTTTACCATCTGAGCCACCAGGGAAGCCCTGCCCCAGAGTTTAACTGCAAATAAGTGGTAGAGTCAAGATCAAATTTAGATCCATGTGGCTCGAAAGGTCCCTCGTCTCTGTGTTCAAAGACGCTACACTAGCATAAATGAGAAATGACAACAGCCAGAACTAAAGCATTGAGAAAGGCACAGTGAAGAGCACAGTGGGACAGATGACCTGGGCCAGAGGAGTCCCACAGGCTCAGTATCGACATGAAGTCGGATCGAGCCGAGGCATCTCTGAGTCCTTCTGCCTGGACCACTGACCACAGACACTGAAACTGCATTGGCCCTGGAGTCCAGAGACAGCTTCTCAAGGAGGCAGACAGGCTAGGAGGAACACATTCAATCTGGTTTTCCTGGTGCTACCTCTGTTCTGTTTCAAAAAAACGGATGAATCCTACACATTTAATAGGCCAGGAATGAAGGGTAATTATTTACTAATTATCCACTATTTTAAATCCATCTCTTCATTTGTATATGCCTGCTATGCTGATTCACTTCAGTTGTGCCTGACTCCTTGTGACCCCCATGGACTCTAGCCCACCAGACTTTCTTCTGTCCATGGGATTCTCCGGGGAAGAATACTGGGGTGGGTCGCCATTTTCTTCTCCAGAGACATTTGTGTATTCTCTTATTCAAATAATCAGGGTTGGGTAGGGGTGCATGGCATAAACAGAAAGCAGGAAATCCTGGAAAAGACACTAGTTACTATTCCATAGTGATGGCAGTGCCCTGCTATAACCTGCTAACCACTGAGGAGGCCAACCCTGACGTGCACACCCCTTTTGGTTTCCATCACTTAACCATCATAGCACGCCTCCCAGAGTAGACATTCAACACAAGCTTTGAGATCATGATGTTGACAGGGCCACCCAAGAGACATCAGACTGCCTGGTCCAGACTCTAGATTCATGGATGGGTTATGGGTCCCTGAGCAAGTCATTTAATGTTCTGGTGCCTCTATTTCCTCACCGAAAGGAGAGGAGAGGAGTGGGACTTACCCCAGTGGGTAAGTAAATTTAGTTATATGTAGAGGACTTAAAGCAATGTATTCTAAAAGTATTAGCTATTATTATTATTATTATTAAGCACCTGCTCCCATTAGGATCAACTACCTTGCCTCCACCACAGGCTCCTGGGGGTGGTCTCAGGGACCCGTGGGTTACTAGACACAGGACTTTTATTAGACCGAAACTGAAGCTCATTGATGTGGAGAAGCTCACAGTTCTCTGAACCGGCTTGCCTCCCCCTTCTCGGCCTCCCCTTCTCTGATGCCGCTCAGCTCTATGCCTAGACTCAGTCTGTGGTGGTGCCTGGAGCCTCCCACTCTAAGACTGTCTCCATTGTCGCAGGCACCTCCTCTCTTCCCGGGACACCCTCACTGAACCCTGCTTTGATCCTCTCAGTCACGTTGAGAAAATCAGCTTCAGCTGCTCCCAGCCTCTCCAGCCAAGTGGCCCATAAGTGCTTCAGGAAAGTACTTGGGTTTCCCAAGCAGATGAGAAAGGAGGTGAACGGTAGCTCTGGCCGACACTTTTGGAGGGGCCCTGGAAGCACCCTGTCCTGCACCCCTGCTGGTCACCTCTCCCCTTCTGAATTTCCTGCCAGGAGCTCTTTGATCTACTTCTGAGAAAGTCACTGTCACTTGGTACAGGAAGCTCCATCCTCTCTCTGGTTCCCTACCTCTCCTTCGCCAGTCATCGTCTGCGCATCCCTACTGGCTCCGTGCCTTCTTGTCTTTGCTGAGGTCCCCCTCAGGTCACCCATCCTAGCCCTGAAAGCGTTTTCTCCGTGGCTCACTTTTGTGCGCTCTTGGGCTTCCCTCTCTCATGCTCCTCTGGTCTCATTCATCTGATATGAACACACAGCATGTGTGTGTGTTAGTCACTCAGTCATGGCTGACTCCTTGTAATCCCTTGGACGGTAGCCCACCAGGCTCCTCTGTCCCTGGGATTCTCCAGGCAGGAATACTGGAGTGGGTTGCCATTCCCTTCTCCAGGGGATCCCAACCCTGGGATTGAACCCAGGTCTCCCGCATTGCAGGTGAATTCTTTACCGACGGGGCCACGGGGGAAGCCCGAACATACAGCACTCATGCCAAGCTGAGAGGCTTAACCCTGGCCCCACTGACCTGTTTAGCCTGAATCTTGGTTCATTATTCCTTTTCTGTTTCAAACCTTTGGCTCTCGAAGTAGTTATGTTTGCAGCAATAGCCTCCTCCTCTCCCACTGTCTCCCTAAACCCTTTTCTTCAACTGGTGCCCACCTCCTGGTGCTACCTCACAGCTCTCTCTCGAGAGTCGTCAGAAAAACCCCAACCTCCAAACTAAATGGCGGTTTCCTAATCCTTAATTCTCCAGACCTCTCAGAAGTATGTGTCTGCACTGGACACATACTCCTCCTTCAAAACCTGCTCTTGGTTCCTGGCGCCTCACTTTTCTGGTTCTCCTGCCTCCCTGAAGGCTCTTCATCTCTGTTCTCAGTGGGCTTATTCCAAAGCCTGAGCCCTGCACTGATCCCATGTCAGCAACTCTCCAATCTAGAGCTGCCTGCAGCATATTTCCACTTGGTATCTGATGACCAGATCCAACCCAGAAGTCTAAAATGCAGTGATTTGGCCCCTTGACCAATTGGCTTTCCCATTTTCCATCTGTATTTCTCTCAGTGGTACTGTGGTGTTTGAGGAACTCAGCTTGCAATCTGGAATCACCAAAAAGGGACATCCCTGGAGGCTCAGATGGTAAAGCATCTGTCTACAATGTGGGAGATCCACTCCAGTACTATTGCCTGGAAAATCCCATGGATGGAGTGATTTCCAGGTCCCTCAGATGTCAGGGTTCATCCCCTAAGGGTGTCTTTCCATTTCCCCTGCTGTCACTGCCATCAGGGCCTCCACATTTTCCCCTGGATCATCACAAACTGACCTCTCCCTTTCCATTCTGCCCTCAGCCCTAGTCGGACTTAAACTCTGCCTTTGGTGGTTATGGAATGATTTCCAGAATTCAGATCTCATTTCCCTAAGACTGGAGGACCATGATGGCATCACCTTCATTCACCAGTCCCAGCATGGGGCCATGTCCATAAAAAAAACTTGTCATTAGCTGTGGCCCAAGACATGTCTTTACAGTAGTTGTATCCAGGGCAATGATTGTGGCTGGTCTGTACCGTCCCTTTTTCCCTGGTAGCACTGGTTCTAAGACATCAGTCAACTTCTAGACTCACTCTGACCACCACCAATGATCTCGCTTACAGTCCTCAGACCCCCTAATCTCTCTTAGCACTATCTTGCTACTTGCTGTAAATGTCTTCTACTGTAGACTGTAGTCCTTTATTTAGTTATGAGGACTTTTTAAAGGCAGGAACTACATCAGTTTTGCCAAGACTGAATGGAGAATTGTGTGTGTTAAGAAAGGTGATAATCTCCAGGGCCAGCACACTAACATTTAAACATTTATGCTCACATTATTTCCCCAGTTATCCCAAAGTTCTCTATGCAAAATGACAATATCTCACATTTTTTCTGAATGTTCCTCTTTGTGTGTGTGTGTGCACGCAATAGGGAAAAATTAGTTTCCACAGACCAAAGGAAAAAAAAAAATCCAAGTTGGAAAGACCTTAGTTTTGCTACCATTTGCTTAAAAAAAGACTGATTAAAGACAAATGTGCCCATGAGTCCACAGGAGGTGATTAAGCAGTCACGCTCCTCGCCCTCGGGGAGGTCATTACCTTGAAGAATGGAGCAGCCACTGCAGTTCCTATTAATGGTACATATTGACTATATCTGTTTTCAAAATCCCTTCCCTTAAGGATGGGGCACGTCCCCCAAGGCCACCAAGCTCTGCGCAGCCCACCCAACCTCAGTGAAGGTTATGACCTGTAGGCTGCCCTGAAAGCCTGATGCCACCTTGCACTTGACCTCACCGTGGTGAACGATGAGGCTCAGTCTGTAGGGATCCAACATACACAGAGGGTAAAAACACAGGTGTCGATGACTTCAAAGGAAATGGCAGGCCCCAGGCAAAGAGCCTAGCAAGTACCATTCACTTGAGATGATTCAGAAGACTCAGGAGTATCAGCAGACCAGAGGCAGTACGGCTGGAAGCAATCTCTGCTCTGATACTTGGTAGCTGAGGGACTTTGGGTAAAGCATTTGTCCTCAAGTCTCAGTTTCCTCACCTGAAAAACATCCACCTTGCAGGGCTGCTGTGGGGATGAATTAATGTCGACTAGGATTTCAGCGTGTATTTTGTGCCCAGCACAATTCTAAGCATCTATAGGCATTAAGTCATTTAATTCTCTCATCAAACCCCTGAAACAAGTAGTAGTATGATCCCCATTCTACACTGGAAGGAAATCAGAAATAGAAGGGTAAGCAGATTGCCTAAGATCACCCAGATGATAACCGATGACTACGCACAAAGCCACTAGCACAGAGGAGCAGCTGCTCTGAAAGGCTTGAGTCAGCAGAGGAGACCCACCTGGAGGGGGTGCAGAGCAGGGGCGTGTGTGACACTCCCTCGGCCTAGGAACAGAGAGGGCATTGGGGAAAGATCACCCTCTGATGTGTCAAAATCAAACCTGACTGTTTTTCCCCCCTTCCTCTTAATGTGATTGTGTAAGTGTGTGCACGTGTGTGTGCACATGTACGTGTGTGACAGGAATGAGGAGGCTCAGGAATGGGGTGACACCCTCAGTGAATCTTTGGCCCCTCCACAGCCGCTGCCCTGAAACCTCTGCCTTCAGACAAGCACAGGTGACAAGAACCTTAGGGAGAAGTTGGCTTCATCCCTGACTCCCTCTTCTGGCTACTGGTCCATCTCTTCTCCTCCAGACTAGCTTCTGTTTGATCTGTTTATACTTTGGGGATTCAGGTTAGGTCTTGCTGGGGAGGAAAGAGTTCTGCCACTTTACAAAAACTTTAAAAATCATCAGTGAACACATATTCTTCATATAAGGATCATTTACACCAACCAGGGTTTTTTTAAAAAGTTGGAGCCAGGAGTTGGAAGTTACGAGTTTCTGGGAAAGAGCTAAACTTAGTCGTGAAATAGACGCCTCTATCCATCTTGGAAATGAAGTGCCTGTTATCTGCATGTGTGTTCAGACACTAAGTCATGTCCAACTCTTTGCAACCCTATGGACTTAGGAACTAAGATTCAAACTTGCCTTGATGAGGCCCTGGCTCCCAGGGGTTTTCAGGTAGGGGGAAGGTAAATACATGGAGAGGAGTGTGAGGCAGGGATGAAACAGGTGCTGGGAAGACCAAGAGTAGGGGTGCTGAAGACTCACGAAGTGAAAATGCTAGAACAGCTGGTTTGAATGAGTTCTAAACACCTCATTTGCTTCCCAGCAGCCCTGCTAGGAATAATCCTGCAGCTGACTTCACTCACCCTAAGACTCTAGAAGTTCTCCACTCAAGCTTTCCTAGGACTGATCCAATTCATGGCTCTGCCTCTCTAGGACCCACGCAAGGAACTGAAAGCCTCATATCAGCCTGTAATCTCCATTTTTCACCATCAGTGTACTGGGATTTGTACTGGGTTCATTGCTATAGATAAACACAGCCTAAGACACAGTAATAAATAGTCATGGAGCTTTCCCTTCTGGCCAGAGCAACTCTGAGGGGCAGGGGAAGGTGATGAGCTAAAGAGGAAAGGTAGTTTCCTCGCTGAGGAACCAGGGGTGGATGGGGCGCGGAGCCTATTGCCTTCTTCGTTTTCTTTTCTTAAGGTGGAGCCCGTCGTGGTGGGATTAGTGCTCTTCTGAGAGGAAGAAGAGACCAAAGCCCACTCTCTCTGCCACGTGAGGGATGTTGTCTGCAAACCAGCTGGCACCTTGACCTTGGACTTCCCAGAACTGTGAGGAACAAATGCTGTTTAAGCCAGCAGCGGGTGGGAGGGGTAGTTTTGGTTTTGCCCTCTGCTGCTTATCTCTTGCTGTGCAGCCTGGTTCCTAACAAGCCTCAGACCAGTACCAGTCTGTGCCCCAGGGGTTGGGGACTGCTGGTTTAAGCCACCGAGTCTGTGGTGTTTTGCTACAGAAGCCTGTAGGAAGGGTAAGAAATTTCCTGCAGATAAGAACTAGGATCTGATGTAGAAGGAGCTTGGAAAAGTGGGGAGTCTTTGTATCCTGTGTCTTCTTGCCTATTTTAATACCCCATCAAAGGTCTCCTTCCCACACCAGCATGCCAGAATCAGTCAGCCCCAACTTTGCTAAGCCTTGAGGGCTGGTTGTCATGTGTTGGTTGGACCGTTGTGTCTGACTCTTTTGCTACCCCATGAACTGTAGCCCTCCAGGCTTCTCTGTCCATGGGATTCTCCAGGCAAGAATACTGGAGTGGGTTGTCATGCCCTCCTCCAGGGGATCTTTCCATCCCAGAGTCTCTTGCATCTCTTGCCTTGGCAGGCAGTTTCTTTAGCACTAGCGCTACCTGGGAAGCCCCCTGAAGGCTGAGCTCCTTTGAAAGAGGCTTTGATTTGTAAACCTAGGAGGCTGAAAACTTGAGTCCTTCTGAGAACAGGTCAGAATGGAACTCCCTCTGGGGACAGTGTGGGGTTCGGCTTGGACACACAGACACACAAGGAAGAGAAGACAGCCAGCAGGTTAAATAAAAGAGAAAGAGGAAATATCTCAGGACTCCCGCTGGGGGCTGTCCCCCTCCTCTCCCACCCTCACGCGCAACCAGAGCACTTCATTTCCAACAAAATATGAATCAAGAAAGAGTGTTGGTCACACGCAGTAATGAAAATCCATGATTCAACTGTGCGTTCATAATTATTTCATAAATAAATGGCTTCTGGAGAACTGCATCTGTCTCTGGCCACAGAGCGTCTGTCTTTCACTAATGTATGCTGGCCTGCATAGAGCCAGCCCATGAGCCCCACTCACGGCCTCCTCTCCTCCTCTCCATCACTGTCCACCCAGAGGTTCTTGTGGTTCAGAAAGAGCTGCAGCCCCACACTCCTCCTTGAGGCTGATGGCTCGTCAATAACATTAGCTGGCATTACGGGCTGCATCGGGGTAGAGCAGAATCAATACGGCCAAGTAAAAAGTCTGATCAGTTGACATGGCCATCCTCAGCAGGCCTCGCATTACAAGAAATGAGTTTTCTTAAGGAATCAGCGTCAGGGTTGCTTAGGTGTCCCACACCCAGATGTCCTAAGATTTACAGCTTTGCATTAAGCAGGATTGGTGGGGAAAAGTGAAATGGTAAACTGAGGTTAACGGCAAAATAAATGGGGGGGGGGGCCNAATGAGTTTTCTTAAGGAATCAGCGTCAGGGTTGCTTAGGTGTCCCACACCCAGATGTCCTAAGATTTACAGCTTTGCATTAAGCAGGATTGGTGGGGAAAAGTGAAATGGTAAACTGGGGTTAACGGCAAAATAAATGGGGGGGGGGGGCCTGGGCCACTCCACTGATGAGGAGGGAGGCATGTGGCTGGGGGAGCCTTCATGGGACCGTGCTCCCCACAAGCCAGGCAATCCTGCAGCTCATACTGCTGTTCTATTCCCAGAGGCGACTCCTGCTGAATGACGGGAGGTCACTTCCCCTTCGAGGGACTGCTTAGCACTCAGGCACTGCCGCGGTCACCCTCTCCTCTCCTTTCACCTAGAGTCACCCACATGCCACCAGAGCAGAGGGGAAGGTGCAGTAGATCTGTTACTCTTATGAACTCAGATGCTCATCTTTGTCCATGTGTCTGGTCAGTGGTAAAGAACCTGCCTGAGATGCAGGAGACCTGTGTTCGATCCCTGGGTCGGGAAGATCCTCTGGAGAAGGGAATGACAACCCACTCCAGTGTTTTGCCTGGAGAATCCCATGGGCAGAGGGCTACAGTTTGATAGGCTACAGTTCATGGGGTTGCAAAGAGTCAGACATGACTGAGCAACTAACACTTTCCTCTTCTGGTGATCGGAGGGGAAGCCACATTCAGTCACCTGATATGAAAGTGTCAGCAGGAGCCTTTACTGGGCTGTCATTTTTGAGACAGCCTACCAGAGGTAGGTTTCTCCACAGATTTGCCGTCTTCCTCTTAAAGGGACAGCCCCGTGACACAAAGCCGGGGGGATTCCAGTAGCCCCAGGAGGGCACTCAGCCGTTTAACCTCCCCTCTCCTGAGCTCACATGGCCTTTATTTCTTTTGGCTGTGCTGGCCCTCCGGTGCTGCACGCAGGCCCCGCTCTAGTTGTGCTCAGGCTTCCCACTGCAGTGGCTTCTCTCGTTGCAGGGCACCGCCTCTAGGGCACTGGGCTCAGTAATTGTGGCACGTGGGCTCAGTTGCTCCATGGCATGTGGAATCTTCCTGGACCAGGGATTGAAGCCATGTCCACTTCATTGGCAGGTAGATTCCCAACCACAGAACCACCAAGGAAGTCCCACACAAGCCTTCTGACCTCAAGTTCACAAGCATAGATCAAGGGTGAGGGAAAGTGCTGCTAAGTCACCCCAGTCGTGTCCGACTCTGTGGGACCCCATAGACGGGGGCCCACTGTCTCTGGGAGTCTCCAGGCAAGAACACTGGAGTGGGTTGCCATTTCCTTCTCCAATGCATGAAAGTGAAAAGTGAAAGTGAAGTCGCTCATTCGTGTCCGACTCTTAGCTACCCCATGGACTGCAGCCTACCAGGCTCCTCCGTCCATGGGATTTTCCAGGCAAGAGTACTGGAGTAGGGTGCCAAGAATAAGAAATGGTCTCTTCCCCAAATTGCTGGTGGAATAAAGGAAGGACACAGGCAAGGGCCAAAAATGGCTACTATATCAGGCAGGCTGAGAAATAGTCTCTTTCATTCATTCTTATAGGAAACAAATACATTGAGGACCTACTGTGTGCTGGCATTGTTCAAGGTGCTGCAGTAGAGCAGTGACTGAGAGAGACAAGGTCCCTGTCCTGGGGAGCTCACACTTTTGAGGGGGTCAGCAAACAATGAACAATTTCACAGGTGAACATAGTTTCAGGAAAATTCTATAAAGAAAAATAAGGCAGGTGATGGAGAGGGCAATGGAGATGAAAGGGGAGCTGCTGCTGTGAATGAGGATGGTCAGTGAAGGCCTCATTGAGGAGGCACATTTGAGTAAAACTGTAAAACAAGGCCTGGCTGAGAAGACAAAGTGCAAAAGTCTTGAGCAGGCCAGGCATGTCCATGGGGAGTTAAGGAGGGACTAGGAGGTAAATGTGAGGGAGGAGAGAATAGTAGGAGATGGCACTGGGGAGGGAGCCAGGGGCCAGAGCCCATAGGGTCTTCTGGGCAAGAAGGACTATGGATTCTCTCTTGACTATATTGGGTTGGCCAAAAAGTTCCTTGGAAAAACGTAAACGAACTTGTTGGCTAACCCAATAGTAGGAAGCCATTAGGGACTCTTGAGAGGGAAGTTGACAGCACATGTTTTCACTTCATCAGGGTCCTTCTGGCCGTTTCATGAAAGTTGGGACAAACTGGGTAAGAGATGATGGACTCAGCAGTGGAGAGAGTGATAAGAAGTAGTAGGATGATTTTGTGGAATGGTGAAATCAAGAGACGACTTGAGGGCATATTGAGTTTAAGATGCCTATTAGTGTGTGACAGAAGTGAGGCCGAGGTTTTTTGCCTGAGGGAATAAGCAAGTACTGCGTTCTTGATCACAATAAACTGTGGAAAATTCTGAGAGAGACGGGAATACCAGACCATCTAACCTGCCTCTTGAGAAATCTGTATGCAGGTCAGGAAGTAACAGTTAGAACTGGACATGGAACAACAGACTGGTTCCAAATAGGA
>SJYX01019102.1:183994-223746 GCA_006410675.1 Oreotragus oreotragus | reverse complement strand
CAATCACATTCACACTGTTGTACAACCATCATAACCTAGTATTTCATAATCTCTAGTCCTTCATCTAAGTGGAAACTCTTACCTGTAATAGTGACCTTTGTGACTGACTTATTTCACTTAGCATAAAATGTCTTCAAAGTTCATCCATATTGCAGTATGTCAGAATTTCCTTCCTATGCAGTAATTTTAACAGCCTCATTGGACTATCAAAGTCAGAATTGACTTCAAGAAAAATAAAGACATGCTATGTTTTACAATAATACTAAGAGGTGTTTTAAGTTCCCTCACTATGAGTGAACCGGAAAGAGTAGCCAGGGGATATAAAGACCAAAACCAGAATTGGTACTTCTGAACTTTCAGTGGCAGGCAAACAAGGAAGTGAGTGATTTCTGACCAGAAGGCAAAAAATAAGAGTGTCTCAGAGAAACTGAAGGTACTATGGAGACAGAGGAACTGGGGGAACTCAGACTTGATCAGAGATTAAGTGATTCTGATCCTAGTTACTGTGCCAAGCACTTCATGACTCAGATAACTATAATGGTGTGGTCACACACCTACAGCTAGGCATCCTGGAGTGTGAAGTGGGCCTTAGGAAACATTGCTACAAACAAAGCTAGTGGAAATGACAGAATTCCAGCTGAGCTATTTAATATCCTAAAAGATGATGCCCTCAGCATGCCAGCAAATTTGGAAAACTCAGCAGGACTGGAAGAGGTCAGTTTTCATTTCAATCCCAAAGAAGGGCAATGCCAAAGAATGTTCGAACTATGTACAGCTGTGTTCATTTCACACGATAGCAAGGTTATGCTCAAAATCCTTCAAGATAGGCTTCAGCAGTACATGAACTGAGAACTTCCACCTGGTTTTGAAGAGGCAGAGAAAACAAATCAAATTGCCAACATTTGTTGGCTCATTAAGAAAGCAGTTCAGTTCAGTCGCTCAGTCATGTCTGACTCTTTGAGACCCCATGAATCGCAGCACGCCAGGCCTCCCTGTCCATCACCAACTCCCGGAGTTCACTCAGACTCACGTCCATCGAGTCCGTGATGCCATCCAGCCACCTCATCCTCTGTCGTCCCCTTCTCCTCCTGCNATATTTCTCCCGGCAACCTTGATTCCAGCTTGTTTCTTCCAGTCCAGGGTTTCTCATGATGTGCTCTGCATATAAGTTAAATAAGCAGGGTGACAATATACAGCCTTGACGTACTCCTTTTCCTATTTGGAACCAGTCTGTTGTTCCATGTCCAGTTCTAACTGTTATCAGTGAAATGCAAATCAAAACCAGCAGTGAAAAAAAAAACAAAAAACCAGCAGTGAGATATAACGCACCTTCCAGGATGGTTATTTTTGTTTTGGCCACATCCTGCAGCTGTTGGGATCTTAGTTCCCCGACAGATGATTGAACCCAAGCCCTTGGCGGTGAAATCATGGAGTCCTAACCACTGGACCACGAAGGAACCCCCAGAATGGCTATCATTCTTAAAAATGAAAATACTAAGTAGTGACAAAGATATGAACAAACTGAACCTTTGTACAGTGCCGCTGGGAATGTACATAGTGCAGCCACTAAGGGAAACAGTTGGTGCTTCCTCAAAAAGTTAAACATAGAATCCCCACATGATCCACCAATTACTCCTAAGTATATATCCAAAAAAATTGAAATTGAGTATTTAATGAAGTATGCATACACACATATTCCCAGCAGCATTAGTCACAAAAGGTGGAAATAACCTAAATATCCATTAGGGATGCATGGATAAGTAAATTGTGGTACATTCATATGCTAGAATATCACTGTCATAAAAAGGAGTTAAATATTCCTTTTTATATAAAACAGTGTGAGTGGACCTTGAAATATATGTTATGCAAAAAAGTCAGACACAAAAGGTCACATATTGTATGACCCCATTTATATAAAATACATAGAACAAATAAATTGGTAGGGACAGAAAACATACCACTGGTTGCCTAAGAATGCACAGAGGTGAATGGGAGGTAACTGCTCAGTGGGTACCAGGTTTCCTTTTAGGATGATGAATACGTTTGGAACTAGATAGAGGTGATTACACAACATTCTGAATGTACTAAATGCAACTCAATTTTTCTCTTTAAGTGGCTAATTATTTGTGATGTGAATTTTACCACAATAAAAAATTTATTAAAAAAATAACAAACCCCTTAATTCCTTAGAAATTTATAAATGCCCTTTCAAATAACTCCTGAATCAATGATAAAATTAAAACCAAAATTTGATTATTCAGAAATTAATGAAAAAGTAAGTACTCTAAATCAAAATATGAGTGATATAACTAAAGACCTAGGCTGTAAATAAAGTCTAAATCAAATTTTCAACATAGAAAGCAGCAACAAAACAAACTGGACCAAAAGAAGTTAGGAAAAGAAAATAGAGTAAAATCATAAATTTTTTTTTCAAAGCACCAATGAAAGTAGTTATACACTAGAAAAACATATTAATGGAAAGAGGAAAAATAAAAATATATATTAGTAATTAAGGGTCAGAAAAATGGCAAAAATTACCCATAAAACATTGTACATAAAATTTTCTTAAATCTAGAAGAATTAAAAGGTTTTGTAAAGCAAAAAAGCTAATTTAAAAAGGAGATACTCCTGAAACTAACATAACATTGTACATTGTTTCAAAGTCCATAGAAGACATTGAATTATTATTGTCAAAGATTTACCATTTAAATGGGCACCAGGCCAGACTGTTTTATAACCAAATATCATCTATTTTCAGTGAACACATTTTCCCATTATTCACACTGTTTTAAATGTCAGAAAAGATACATGTCTAAATTAATTTTATGTTGCTAATATAACTTATTGATAAAAATAGCACTAAAACAACTTTTAGAGTAATTTCATCAACAAATTCAAATATATCTAAAACAAAATACTAGCAAATGGATCCAGAATTGTATTAATAGAGTAACACACCATAATGAAATAGGATTACTACTACCAGGAAGGCAAGGATTGTCCAACATTTGGCAATTTTTCAAAATATAGAACTCATTCTATAAACAAATTAAAGTAGAAAAACATGTGACTACAGCAATATATACCAAAATACATTTGCTAAAAATCAATAGTCATTACTAACAGTTAACTGAATAGGAAAAAAGGGAAACTACATAAAAATAATAGCCTATTTACTACAAATAGCAAATGTCATATTAAAGTTCAAAATCTAGATCCATTTCTATTAAAATAAAAAATAAGAGAGGAAGACTCACCTTCTGCACTATTATAACATTGTATTTGGGCTTCTAGCTAATATAATAAGAAAATAAAATAAATAGAAATTGAAAATTAAACAAAATTATCATTTTGCATTTTATATAATTGTCATGTACTGTGCTTAGTTGCTCAGTCGTGTCCAACTTTTTGTGACCCCATGACTGTATCCAGCCAGCCTCCTCTGTCCATGGGATTTTCCAGGCAAGAATACTGGAGTGGGTTGCCATTTCCTTCTCCAGCGGATCTTCCCAACATAGGGTTCGAACCCATGTCTCCTGCTTAGCAAGCGGATTCTTTTACCACTGGGCCACCTGGGAAGCCCAGATGCCTGGATACNCTCCTCTGTCCATGGGATTTTCCAGGCAAGAATACTGGAGTGGGTTGCCATTTCCTTCTCCAGCGGATCTTCCCAACATAGGGTTCGAACCCATGTCTCCTGCTTAGCAAGCGGATTCTTTTACCACTGGGCCACCTGGGAAGCCCAGATGCCTGGATACAAAAAAATTATAAGAATAACTTCATAGCTTTTCTTTATACTCTCAGTAACCAGTTACAATACTTCAGCCACCTGATGCAAAGAGCCAACTTGTCAGAAAAGATCCTGATGCTGCGAAAGATTGAGGGCAGGAGGAGAAGAGGACGGCAGAGGATGAGATGGTTGAATGGCATCACCAACTCAATGGAGATGAGTTTGAGCAAGCTCTGGGAGATGGTGAAAGACAGGGAAGCCTGGCGTGCTGCCGTCCATGGGGCCACAAAGAGCTGGACAAGACTGAGCGACTGCATAGCAACCAGGTGCAAGGACTTCATAGGTGGCGCTAGCGGTAAAGAGCCTGCCTGCCAGTAGGAGAGACACAGGAGACGTGGGTTCCACCCTAGGTCAGGAAGAGTCCCTGGAGGAGGGCATGGCAACCCACCCCTTACTCTTTCCAGGAGAACCCCATGGGCATAGGAGGCTGGTGGGCTACAGTCCTTAGAGTCACAAAAAGTTGGACATGACTGAAGTGACTAAAATGTCTAGGCCCAAACTTAACATGAAGGACATAGGATTTAGAATAATTTTTTTAATTGAGGCATAACTGATAGACAATATCATAAATTTCAGGTGTAAAACAGAGTGACTCACAATTTTTAAAGGTTATACTCCATTGGTAATTATTATAAAAATATTGGCTATATTTCCTGTGCTGTACAATATACGCTTATAACTCATTTATATTTCTCTGCACTCTTTGGTTGGTGCAGGGAACATTACTGCTTTTATTTTGAAAAATGTGGCAGAGATTAATATTTACCTATCTAACATTCATTCTCATTCTCTTTAATAAAAGAAGCTTATTACCACTGAGAATGCCACTCAGCTTCTTCTATAGTCAGAAGAAGAACCATGTAATCAAGTTATGGCCAGTGGGATGTATTAGATGTTTTACGTGGGACTTCAAAGAAATCACAAAGATATTTAGAAAGTGAGTCCTTTTTACCTGCTGCCTGGAATGTAGATGTAATGACTAGAGCACTAGCAGCCATTTTGGATAATGAAGTTACCTGGGATGACAGAACAGAAAGGAGTCTGGATTCCTGATGACAGTGTGGAGTCACAACAGTGACTCTAATTACTTTTGGACTTGCTTTAAGTGAGTGAGAAATACTTCTGTCTCGGTTCAATTGACATTATTTTGTGATTTTGTGTTATATTCAGCCTAATCTCATCCTAAATAATACAAAAAGGAAAACCCAGTAAAGGATTTAATAAACTAAAATAAAAAGAGTCCTGTTGGCCAATTTTCCTTTTCCTGATGGAGATAAGGAATCTGAAAACTTCCAGCTGAATATATAACATCAGAAATAGAGGTTACATGTTTTAAAACAAAACAGTTCTTAAAAAAAAATACAGTCCTGGGAAAATTACACATGTCTACTTGTTATTCTAACTTGGAATCTTACTTTAACCATATAATGCACTCTGCAACTATTTATCTTGGGATCTGTTCATACTTCCAATTCCTTAAATAATGTTTTGTCTTTTTAAAATCAAGTCTTTAATTACCAAAAAGTTCCCTGGGCTATAAAATATCTTCTCCATGGATTGCAGTATGTCCTGGCACATGTTCACTTCAGTAAAATGATCAGTGTATTAAAAATCCAACCAAGTGTCTGCAGAAGCCAGTGATGGCATGGCACCTCTTTTGTGGCATGTGTGAAATCTGCCCATCACTATAAACATTCTTTGCAACATGACACTTTGCCCTTATGTCCATTTCATATGTGGTGTTCAGTGTGATGGGAAAGCTGGGGGAAAAAATGATTCTTTTTTTAAGGATTAGTCATATAGAATCACAATGTTAAACCTAAAGGGGGCTTCAGAGGTCATTTTTTCAGACCCCTCATTTTACACAAAAGGAATCAGAGGCCCAGAAAGGCTATTTGACTTTCTTAAACTCTTCTGGTTAATGATAGGTCCTGAAATAGAAACCAAGAGTCCGACTTCAAATTCTAGGTTTTTTAGTTTGTTTCATCTATTAATGGATACTCTAATGATAGACTGGGTAGGGAGGGGGCAGTTACTGTTTTTTTCTTTCAATACATCTAACTTTGTATTACAGAATATACTGTATTCTGGCTGACATTTAGCTGTTTAGCATCTAAGAGCAAAGGAATATTTTAGAAAGCAAAACAACACGCTCAGTAGCACTATGTGATCGAGAAAAGGCTTTCTTTGTAGAAGATGTTCATTAACCTTCTTGACTGTTTTACCACCTCCTCCCCACCAAATAGCTAAAGCATGATGATATTGATTCTAAGTTGAGTTTCCATCCTTATATGAAAAGTTAGCTTGGCACAGAGCTTGGCAGAGCTAAGTCTGACCAGCTGCGCTCTTAGCCACAGGGGAAATTAAGTGAGACAGTATGGCTGGTTCTGTACAAATCAACCAAAGTCTTTTGAAAATGGTCTTGAAAACACATATCAATAAAAGCACACAGATAGTTGTCTTTTCATATAAACTAATTTTAGTCCTCATCCATAAGATGCCATGGATGTAGACAAAGAAATGATTGTTTTGGCCAAAATTTTCATTCAGGTTTTTCCACAAACTGTGAACGAACTTTTGGGCCAACCCAATAAGATGTTTTTCGTAGGCTGACAAGTTGATAATTCATATTTTTCCATCATTCCATGAGAATTTGGGGAGAAAGTGGATAACGGTCTACTAATATCTTAAGTTAGATTTGTGTATATGTTTGCCATGTTGAAACAAAACAGTGGCTACTGGTCTGATTTTTTTTGCCCATGCCCCATATATTTTTAAATATACAATTTAGTGGTTTTTAATATATTCACAAAGTTGAGCATCCATTACCACTACCTAATTCTGGAGCATTTTCATCATTCCCTAAAGAAACTTCATATCTACTAGCTGCTGCTTTTGCTGCTAAGTCACTTCAGTCGTGTCCGACGCTGTGTGACCCCATAGACAGCAGCCCACCAGGCTCCCCCGTCCTTGGGATTCTCCAAGCAAGAACACTGGAGTGGGTTGCCATTTCCTTCTCCAATGCAAGAAAATGAAAAGTGAAAGTGAAGTTGCTCAGTCGTATCCGACTTAGCGACCCCATGGACTGCAGCCTACCAGGCTCCTCCATCCATGGGATTTTCCAGGCAAGAGTACTGGAGTGGGGTGCCATTTTCTACTAGCAGTCACTCCTAATCCCACCTCCTTTCAACCCCAGGCAACCACTAATTGAGTTTTTGATGCAATAGATTTGCCTATCCTGGATATTTCATATGAATGGAATCATACAATATATGGTCTTTTGTGTCTGGCATCTTTCACTAAGCATAATGTTCCCAAGCTTCATGCGTGTTGTAGCATGTATCATTACTTCATCTTTTTGTATGCACTGTAATTTTTAAAAGATGTTTCTTGAAACAAAGATAAAAGCTAAATATTCCTTAATAGAAAATTTTGTTATTCTTGGAGGAGAAAATGAGACAAAGTATTCAACATAGAGATTTGGCTTGACAAATAAATATTAGTATATTGATGAAAAGTAAGAAAAAATTTAAACCCAATAATTAAGAACAGACAACAAAAAGCTAATGGGAACATAACATTATCATCAATACAGAGGTTTTTCTTTATAATCTTAGTGAAAATTAAGATATATGTTGAATGAACATGTTATGATTTTTAATTTGATTTAATTTTTTATTATCAGGCAAACTTTTTGCTTTTCTGAGTTGACACATGCCTCTGTCAGACAGAAAGAGAAGAGCAAGGAGCACGAGGCTGCAGCTGAATTTAGAAAGTCAGAGGTGCTCTCATAGCCACATGAGATGAAGAGAAGATTCCTTCCAGTAGGCAAGAGAGCAGAGTGCAGACAGCAGATGTGAGAAGGTGCTCATAGCTGTTGAGTTCCAGCATCCTTGTGCTGAAGAAAGGGGTTGTGCAAACATGATTGACATTCACAGGGAGTATAAAAGCACCGGACCTCTCCCCAGCTGCTTGTCACACTGACCTGTACCATCTCTCGACTGCTCGTGGGGTTTCTGTCAACTAGTACTGGAAAGGACAAACTGTTTGGAGAATAACATTTTATTGTGACCATGCCAGAACCCACTAAAAAAGAGGGTAAGATTCATCCCTAGATCTTTATGTTGTACTTTTTAATAAAGCATGTGTTTGTTTTTTTTTTTTGCTATTTGCAAAAAATATCTAATTTCTTAAAGAGACTATAAGATACTAGAATACTGTGACTTAAGGAAAAGAACCTTTAGAATAAAAAGACCAGAGGGTAAATATAGGAAGAGTATAACCAATTAAAAAATATCTGAAAATGATCATTTATGAAGGAACATTAACTAAAATGATCAAATTAGAATTTTATCATTAGTTGCAAAGAATCCTTAAAGTTTAATTTTCTTAGGTTCAGTCACAAATTTTTCACCTGTATTTACAGTTTGTGGGGGGTGGGAGGAACTCGGAATGTTTTCTTAAATAGTTAACAAATTTGTTCAAGATTTCAAAAAAGAATTTGTGACAGTATTTCCCAATTTGCTATATTTTTCTCCTAGAAAGACATTTAAAATATGCAGATGCAGTTATTTTTTGGTTTTATCAGTTTGGAGCTTTATTAATTATGTATGACATTATTATAATCTTGCATGGGAAAGAAATCAAACACCTGGGTTAAAGAATATCTTTGAATGTCAATGTCAGACTGTGTTCTTTAATGAGATTTATTGTAGATAATTTCATAGTAATCGTTTAAAAATAATTAAATTGAAAATAATCTTCATTTGGAAAAATGCTTCCTCCAATAAACAGCTTCTCCTATTTATGAAAAATCAATATCTTAAAACTACTTATTAATAATAAGCTGAAATTCAAAATTACTAAAATAACTAATGAAAAAGACAAATTAACAGCAGAAATATATTGAATTTAATTTTAAATGGTAACATCTTTAAAAATACTTTTTTCATTTGTTTTAGTCTTCATTAGTACCTACTAAATCTTTGTTTTTCACTTTTGCAAATAAAAGCAACAAACTGACAAACATTAGCAGAGAGCTAGAGAGCATAAATATGGTATTTAGGTTTTTTTTTCATTTTTAATTCTAAAGACTGCTTTTAATCATTATTTTGAAGAGCCTTGAAAAAAATGCTAGATATGGAATCCAAAGTTGAAATACTAACCAAATTACCAAAAGTTTTTGAAATATATTTTCTTTATGTAATTAAGTAACCAGTGTTGACAGGCTGTGGTGATCAGTTTACAGGTTGGCTTTACTTAGTGGCGGAGGGCATTGATGGATGAAGTCTTCTACCCGAAATAACCACACCAAATGCATGCATTAATATGGGAACTTAATCCTGACTATCAAGCAGTGAGTCCAGCCCCTGCTGAAGTGTCTTATTTGTAATGCAAATGATTTACTTGTGTATTAAGTGTCCTTTTCATTTGATCTGTCACTTGACTAGCCTCTTCAAGGCTTATTTGGATGAAATGCATTCTATGTTTCCTGACTGAGGATAGAATATTGTTTTAATTATCCTGCATTTAGTGGATGAATTTGCATGTGTTATTTTAAAGCTTATTGGAAAATGACAAGAAAAGCTGAGAAACTAAGAGGTAATATGAAGAGCTGTAGAGCCTATAAAGCTAATTAAATTATTTGGATTGCTAGATGTGATAAAGCTTTACCTTTTGTCTGACAACTCAATCTGATCCATTTTACTTTTAAAGACAATGAAACTAGCGAGACAGGAGAAAAATATATCTTTAACTTCAGCCCTTCCCCCACCCCCAAAAAAACCATGTATAAGTTTTGGTTATAAATCAACATACATACCAAAGTGCCCATAATCTTTTGCTATAAAAGCACTGTGGATATTCTGTGTAGGAGTTGCCCCCAGCACAGTAATTTTATACTCAGATTCTTTGGTTAGTTTAAATTTGGATGGTGGGGAGTCGGGATAAAAAGAAGGTTACTGATATATTTAAAATCCTTTCAGGAAGTACAGGGATTTTTAAATTTGGTTTCCTTACCAGCAGAACTGATTTTTAAAGGAACTACACCTTTAAGAGTTTTCTTAATGAAATCATTGCATTTTTCTGTTGTTTACATCAGAAACGTAAGGAGTATGGCAAGTCAGGGGCTATTCTGGTCCTTGCACCTTCTTCCAATTAATGTCATTTTTACTGAGGTTGAACTACCTTGGCTCAGACGGTAATACGGGAGACCTGGGTTCAGTCCCTGGGTCAGGAAGATCTCTTGGAGAAGGAAATGGCAACCCACTACAGTACTCTTGCCTGGAAAATCCTATGGACAGAGGAGCCTGGTAGGCTACAGTCCATGGGGTCGCAAAGAGTTGGACATGACTGAGCGACCACTTCACTACTTACTGGGGTTGGTTTTGTTCCATATACGCATGCCTCTGAAACAAAGCCTCAAGAATAAAATGCGCCACCAAATCAGTTCTACAGAATCCTTTCAAACTATCTGCAGAAACACCCGCCTCAAGCAGGTTTCTCCAGCCCCTATGGATCTCCTTACATCTCTTCCTTATCTGGAAGAACCATCCCCAGGCAGAGCATGACTGCCTGCTGTAAATCTTGATGACACATGAGCTGCTTTGACCTTCCCAGGATCCAGGAGTACTTGACAACTCTTCAAAAGAGGCTGGGTTTTCAGCACCTGAAAGTGCAAAAGATGTCTCTTTCAAATGCCTCCCAACCTGCAGCAGCCTAATTCTGGGAGCTTCAAGTTTGGTCTTGGGAGAATTGGTCCTTCTAAGGAGAAGAGGGAAGTATGGTTGTACCTTTAAACCTCATGGAGGGACTCTAATGGAAGTAATTAGTCAATAGCCCTTACTTAGACCCTTCAGAATATTCTGGATGGCTCAGTAAGCTCTTTCTGATAAAGAAATATTTTTAAGGAATAGCTTCTTTGATGGCTCGGACAGTAAAGAATCTGCCTGCAATGTGGGAGACTTGATCTCTGGGTTGGGAAGGTCCCCTGGAGAAGGGAATGGCAACCCACTCCAGTATTCTTGCCTGGAGAATCCCATGGACAGAGGAGCCTGGTGGGCTACAGTCCATGGGGTCACAAAGCGGTGGACATGACTGAGCAACTAACACTTTTGCTTCACTTCCCTTTGTCCTCTCCACCTCTGTGTTATATATTTACTCATTGTAGAACTATACTATTTGTACTGCCAGTTCCAAAGAAAATATCTGTCTTACACTTTAGATTGATGTGGATCTGACACCCAGTAAAAGTAAGGTGTTCTAATCAAACGGTGAGAAGGAAGTTTCAGATTTGTGGGAATCTCCCAGGATGTCTTGCTGATACATTCATTTACCTATCATCCATTAATTAAGCACTTACTATGAGCTGGTTGCTGGGATTTCAGAGATACTTGCAACATGGTCTCTGCTCTAAAAACCCTTATGGTGAATTGCCCCCGGGTCTCACTGAGTAAAGAAGTCATCTTTTGCTGAAACTCTCTTTTCCTGTCAAAAAGTGGTTTTATCATCATGAAGTTAGAAACATGCAAGAATCTTATGCTATTAATAATATTTTTGCCTACAAATCATTTCTTAAGAATTTTTGCTTTGTTCTATGTAATGATTAAAACCATAAAGTCTGGTTCTTTAATATATTTAAACAAATTGTTAACTGTCAGACTCTACAGAACCTAGAAAAATTCTTTTCTAAAACACCAAGTTAAGGTATTAATGTGAATTTCACTTTTTGTAATATATCAGGCCCTCTTATATTTCATCCACTTAACTTGTAGGAAAAAGGCAAAAATTCCTTATTGGTGCTTGCTGGTCATTCAAAACGCTTTGAGAGTGTCGTGGTAGATTTCTCATCTTCCTTGTAAGATCTTTTGTTGAAAACTCAAACATATGGCAAAACATACCTTCATTGATGGTAAGCTTTAGGGGCCATGCTAATAACTCCAAGAATCAAAAGTATGGCATTGTTGCTACAGATTCATTTGCTACTTCAACATGCAATATCTATCTATTCTATCTTGGCCTATTTCAGTAAGCTTAGGTGGGAACATGGTCATGGAGAATAACTTTTTCAGTCCATAGACGCTTTTCCTTTGCTACTTCTTTTTCTTCAGTTCAGTTCAGTCGCTCAGTCGTGTCCGACTCTTTGCGACCCCATGAATCGCAGCATGCCAGGCCTTCCTGTCCCCTCTTTCAGTATCCTATCATTTTGCCTTTTCATACTGTTCATGGGGTTCTCAAGGCAAGAATACTGAAGTGGTTTGCCATTCCCTTCTCCAGTGGACCACATTCTGTCAGACCTCTCCACCATGACCTGCCTGCCCTGGGTTGCCCCGTGGCATGGCTTCGTTTCATTGAGTTAGACAAGGCTGTGGTCCTAGTGTGATTGGATTGACTAGTTTTCTGTGAATATGGTTTCAGTGTGTCTGCCCTCTGATGCCCTCTTGCAACACCTACCATCTTACTTGGGTTTCTCTTACCTTGGGCGTGGGGTATCTCTTCACGGCTGCTCCAGCAAAGCGCAGCCGCTGCTCCTTACCTTGGACGAGGGGTAGGTCACTAGAAATTTCACTACATTTTAAGGTTCTGCTAAACCCCAAACCCGTCTGAATGCAAAGCAGCATTCATTACCTCTTACCTATTTCCCAGCATCACTCAAGGCTTAGTCATCATCAGAAAAGGAGCCTTGGTGATGGGAAAGCTCCCTCTTATATATACTCCTTGACCTTCAGTTTCCACTTGGATGAGATTAGATGGTCTGTTTCAAACACCAAAGTAGATTTGTCTTTGGAGAAGTCGTATTACATATAGAATATTATTTTTCTCTCAAATCAGAGAAAAGTAGGGACTTCTTTGGTGTTCCAGTGGTTAAGACTGTGCTCCTAAGACAGGGGGCCTGGGTTCCATCCTTGGTTAGGGAACAAGATCCCGCATGCAGCAAATAGGACCTAGCGCAACCAAAAAAATGAATAAATATATATTTTTTTAATTAGGGAAAAGTGCATTTGTTGAAAGTTATGAAAAGAAAGGAAGAGGGAGGAGGTATTTGATTGAGGGCGGCTATTTTCCTCCAAACTTCTTGTGGTTCATTTAGGCCACATTGAAGATTTGGATGAAGAATAAAGAAGTTGCAGGAATGAATGCCAATGTTTCCCCCCACCCCCACCCTGAAAAAACTTTGCCAGGCTGTACTGGCCATGCACAGTGTAGATTTGAGCTATCTGCTGTAAGAAGGAATACTCTTGGGCTAACGCACACTACAGGGGCTTAATACTTGGCAAAATCATTCTTTTTCAGTAGCATGCTTTTCTGACTGTCCGACTGCACCTGTTAGGAAGATAAATAAAGGACTGGCCAATTCTTTCCTCTCAAGCGCCCTAAATATATCTCTTAAAAAAAAAAAAAAAAAACTTTGAAAAAGCAAGTTGTATCTTTGTTTCTCAACCTGTAAGTTTGAAGAAGTCTCCTCTAGGCCTTGCAAAGAGCAGGGGTAAAGGAGTCCCTGAGATGAACAAAGGTTAGGCTTTCTGGCTAGTCTGGATCCCAGGAGAAAGGAAAAAGAGAAAAACATAATCTTTGTTCTCTCAACGCCACACTTTATTGTGGTCTGCAATATAGCCTTGAAACATTTTAGATTCCTCGTGGACACACACTTCACAGAGTTCTCTTGTTTTTAGCAATTTAGAAGTATTCCTGAATTTGACATGAATGTTAGAATAAACTGCCTAGGCTGAAATTACTCTAAAGAAATGCTTGGACTTAAAAATAAATAAATAAACCATCTTTTAGAAAGCTTGAGTGAAGATAAAATGACGTTCGTGTAATCTTTTTGGAAGCTCGTAGATTCTTTCTTTTAGAGAGAGCTGTGGAAAGAGGCTGCCATGAAGGAAGTAGAAGGCTGTTGTTTCACAGCCCTAGAAAGCAGTTTTGTTACTTTTGCTGAAGTCTCTTATGCTTGTTTAATTTAAAATTTACTTTTCAACTCTTTATCGCAAAACAGAAGAATTTTTATTGTTAAGAATTGCAATTTTATCTGCTTGCCTCCTTAATTAATCTATGAAACCCATATTAAGAGACATACAATACTCTTGGCAGCCCTGTGGTAATTCTAGACCTCATTTCTAGACATACTTGGGTGTGTTAGATAATAAAGAACAGAATGAAAGTTCTAGCAATAAAAAATAAGCAGAAGACTTCTAATTTCATGTGTGTCCCTGCAGAGCTATGACCGTGTCTTTTTCCTTTTTTTTTAATCTTTATTTACCTGTGGCTGTGTCGGATCTTAGTTGCAGCATGCAGGCTCCAGAGCATGTGGGCTCAGCAGTTGTGGCCCATGGACTTGGCTGCCCCACGGCTTGTGGGATCTTAGTTTCCTGGCCAGGGGTCAAACTGGCATCCTCTGCACTAGAAGGAGAATTCTTAACCATTTGGACCACCAGGAAAGTCCCCCATTTCAGTTCTTGAGGGGAACAGACGTCTTTTCTGGAGTCCTTAGCTTGTTTAGAATATTGCTGTGTGTTCAGTCACTAAGTCAGGTCCAACTCTTTGTGACTCCATGGACTGTAGCGCATGCAGGGAAGCCCCGACTAATAGGCAGAAAGGTAGTTATTGAAATACAGTGTTTCTGAGTTAGGTTAATCACAAAGTAGGTATCGCTTATTCAAGAGCAGTTTCCTAAAATTTAAAAGTGTAGTGATTAAGGAAAACGAAACTATGAAAAAGAAGAGAAGACTTCATCACTTAATTTCCTGTGTGTGTTCCTGCTAAGTACTTAACTGTGTCCGACTCTTTGTGACCCTACGGACTGTAGCCCACCAGGTTCCTCTGTCCACAGAATTCTCCAGGCAAGAATACCGGAGTGGGTTGCTGTGCCCTCTTCAAGAGAATCTTCCTGATCTAGGGATCAAACCTGCATCTCCTGTGGCTCCTGATTACATGCAGATTCTTTACCACTGAGCCACTGGGGAAACCCCTTAATTTCCTACATGCATACAAATTATCTGGTATTGGAGAGGAAGCATCTGTCCGCACAGCTTTTTATAAAGACAGCCCCCAAATATCAAAGTGATGACACTGTCACACCCAAATCTCTTCTTTGTGGATAAGCCCAATTATAATTTACAGAGTATGCTTGTTTTGGACAGCCACTCAGAGAGAAAATAAGCCAAATTTTCAGGATGTTCCCATGCAAGGGGCAGATTAATTATGCACTTTTACATGCATTTTCAGAGTAAAGTTTTAGATTCTATCCAACTGGGGTGTGAAGTGGTTTATTTGGCAAAGAAAAAAAGACCAGGATCATTTAATCCCACATGTATTTTTCTCTCTAAATTGAGTTCCCAATAAGCTAACTGAAATCTGACTTTCATTATGCCTTTCAAGTCTGAACTCCACTTTGATAAGATTTCTGCCCTTTTATACTGCCTAAGAAATCTTTTTATGGACCAGTTTGGCACATCAATACAATACCCCAAATTATGTTTATTTGTATGTCAAATCTTTTAATTTTGTTTTTTGACTTTTACTTTAGATATTTACAAGAGCTTGGGGTTCAATTTTTTTTTCTTTTTCTTCAGATCATCCAGTTTTTCCTCTCTCTGTGTGTGTATGTGTTAGTCACTCATTTGTGTCCAGCTCCTTGAGACCCATGGACTGTAGCTCGCTAGGCCCCTCTGTCTATGGAATTCTCCAGACAATAATACTGGAGTGGGTTGCTATTCCCTTCTCCAAAGGGTCGTCCCAACCCAAGGATCGAACCAGGTCTCCCACATTGCAGGCAGATTCTTTAACATCTAAGCCACCAAAGAAACTCAGTTTTTCCTCTAAATAGCATCAAATCTCTAAGTTCCTCAGGAATTCTTTGCTTGCAGCAAGTATTAGCTTTTACCTTCTATAAAATTTTATATCTCTTGGAACAGAATGTTCTGCTTTTAACTAAAAAATCACCTTATTATATAATTCTTCAATTTAATTTCTCATTTTTTAAGTTACATGTCTCTAGACTTATTCTTCATCCAGTATGTATTTTGGCTTTTTTCTTATGTATGCTAGGTAATATTCATCATTAAGCATAGTGACATAAAGTTAACTATTCACAGAACATCCTAGACAGCTCAGATTTCTAGTGTATCATGAATCGAGTTAGTTACATTTCACACGTCTCAGTTTCTTTATCTGTTAAACGTGAATAATAATAGTAACTACCTCACTGTTTTTTTTGTAAGAATTAAATAAATTAGGTGAAAAGCTGAGAGTAAACCATTAGCATGTAATAAGACCTTAAGTCCTTTCTTTCTAAAGCAGCAAACTCAAAAATTTTGTCGAGCCTAAGGTATTAAATGCATAAAGTTTAATATAAACTTTGAGAGCATATCTGCCAACACATATCAAACACTGTAAGGTATGTTACAACCACAGTTCACCTCTCTGCCTGGTGTTAATATTTATAATGTGGTCTCAAACAGCTGTGATTACGATTATAGCCATCATTGCCACCACCGTAAGTATTTCTCTCTTTTTAGACTTGAAGTAAAATATCTTTGCTTTCACCCATAGAGGCTCAGATCAGAGGCCTGTGTTCACACTGAAATGTGTCACGTCCAGCTGGGGGTCCCCAGTTGTTAGTGAGGTGGTGATAACCATTGTGGGGGCATGGCCTTTCCCACTTAGATGAAAGAGTCACCCTGCACAGTTGAACATGTAACTGTATCCTCCACCGAGGGCTATGAGGCTTGGGTGTGGGGGGTGGGCATTAAGATTTCTCTTCCCACCCGGGGTGCTATTGGCAGGTGGGGAGTTTTCCTCTGGTCTGAACATTTCTGAGATAGCCACATAAAGAACTCTCCATGACCATGTATGAATATAGTGGGTGATTGATTGAGTGGCTGTGTTTACTGCTGTGGAATTTTATTTTTATGACCCCACCTGGCATCAGGCCTGTCGTTCCTCTATTTTTAAAAAGTCACCCAATGTGAGGCCCAGCAATGGCTTGGGAAAGGCCTGTAAATGGTTTGTTCTGATAACCCTATAACCACAGAAGAGTGATATGATTGTAGGGATGGTCTACTCAGGAGCAGACCCACCAGGGAAAGACAAAATGGAATGAAAGGGAGAAATTGTTAATGATTCAAATCCCTTTGACCTGTGCTAAATTTTTAAATTTCAGCTTGAGGAAAGCCTCTTCTATACCACTATACCCACCTAGGTTACTCCCAACATCACTTTGTTCTTACTTTAAAACATATTAAGAAGAACAATAAAGAGACAAGTAATCAGATCTTAGCAAAAGATCTCATTTTTATCCAGCCCCATGTTAACAGCGAGAAGCTATCTGTTGCTCTGTGATAATCACCAGACTTTAATCTTCCTATGTGGAATGATATAAGTTAAAACCATGTAATTTGAACAATGGAAGAGCACGTTAACTAAGAAAGGGAAAAAACCCTGTGGATTCAGGGAATTTCCATCAAGTTAACTAATGAGTCGTTGAAAATTTACTACTTGATGTGCAAGTAGACTCCACCTAGTCACAACCTTAAAATATAGTCTTTGGGGATGTTTGGCCACAATAAATATTAATAAATATTAAATTGACTGAATCAAATTTTGAATAGCTGGAGTTGATGGATAGTTAATGTCTCATTTTGTTCTTGAATCTTATTATTTCAACCAATTTGTATATAAACAGACTTAAGATGCAATATGTTACTCCTTGTTTTGAAAAACAAAGTACAGTGGATATAATTTAACTTTGTCATTATTTATAGATATCAGTTATCTTACCACATGATATCCACAGAGCTCAAATTATTTGTCTTTTTGTTAATGAGGCCACATTGGTTTGTATTCTGAATTTGTGTCCAACTTTGGATAGCTTTCCTGTTTCATCCCTTGCCAGAAGGCTGCTGTCTTCTGTAATTACTCTTACTAGTCAGTGTGTGAAGCTGTCCCCTTCTCTTCCCTCTGTTGTTTGCTTTGGATCCTGGCCAGGTCAATAATCTAGTTGACTACACTGGACTACACAGGACTACACTGCAGAGTACCCCATTTAAGGAGGAACTCTTTCTCAAGGGCATGGAAATGTAAGGTCCAGACCTAAGTGATGCTCCCTAGTCATCTGGCTCCCGTCACCCTAGCTCCAGTTCCAGGGCTGGGGACCCAGGTGAGAGGTCTTCTCTTCGGAGTAAAGCATTTGAGCTCTGAGAGTGCCAGGGAGGAGCAGCTTGAGACAATTCATTTTGCTCTTCAGAAGCCCTTATAATTTGCTGATCAGCAGCTGTTATCTGGATAAGTAAGGTTGTTAGATAGCTGAATTCTAAACAAGGGAGGTGATACTAGACAATATCACCCTTTTGTTCCTATTAATTATGTACACTGTAGAATAAGTTACTGCCTCCAAATCACTCTGTGGCTTTTATTTTGACTTATTCACTCATTTTTATTAAGCAAGGTTACGGATTTTTCCTAAATGATGCATATGACATGAGTTTATTTTTTTTAAGTATACACACACAAAATAATTTTCAAAGACTTACCATAAATTCTAAATAATTCTCAGACTTTTCAGTCTCAGATCAATTGGCCTTCAGTAATTGCTGACGACATTAAAAAGTATTTGTTTATATGCACTCTGTTAATTCTTACTGAATTTGAAATTAAAATGGATGAACTTTTAAGGCATAAGAGTACAAAGCGCATGTTCTATTAGCTGTCAGAGTGTTAACGTCATCACACATTATATATCTTTTGGAAAACTCCACTGCCTGTTTGTGAAAGAATGAGTAAAAAAGGCATAAAATGTCTGAGCATTATTATGAAAATAGTTTTGACCACATGGACTCCTCAAGAGGATTTCAGGGGCTCTTGGGGATCCCAGATCATGCTTTGAGAATTTCTGTTGTAAGTCAGTATATAATTGCCTCTTAAAAATGTATCAGTTCAGTTCAGTTGCTCAGTCGTGTCTGACTCTTTGCAGCCCCATGAACCGCAGCACGCCAGGCCTCCCTGTCCATCACCAACTCCCGGAGTTCAACCAAACCCATGTGCATTGAGTCAGTGATGCCATCCAACCATCCCATTCTCTGTCGTCCCCTTCTCCTCCTGCCCTCAATCTTTCCCAGTACCAAGGTCTTTTCAAATGAGTCAGCTCTTCACATCAGGTGGCCAAAGTATTGGAGTTTCAGCTTCAGCATCAGTCCTTCCAATGAACATTCAGGATTGATTTCCTTTAGGATGGACTAGTTGGATCTTCTTGCAGTCCAAGGAACTCTCAATAGTCTTCTCCAACACCACAGTTCAAAAGCATCAATTCTTCGGAGCTCATGTATAATCCCCCTTAAATTCCAAGGTATAAAATCCAGACCTGTGGCCCATAGTGAATAGAACAAGAGACAAAACAATCATATAATTGTGAAAACATTAAATTACATCTAATTTGTGTACAAAAATCTTGATCTCTGATGCATAAGCAATATGGTCAGAGAAAATCCAATGTCATTCCTGTTTGCTAATTTCTTGGTGGCTGTTATGATTCATATAATCAAAACTTCTCTAAGTGCAATGAATGTCCCCATGCAGACAATATTTTATATTAAAGTGGTTTCCCTTGTGCTGTTATCTAGGCATATGAGAGATGGGCTGTGACGTGACTTGTGCCAGACTTCACTATCAACAGTGTTCATTGTATATTTAATCCAAAAGAGAAGACAATGCTATAGTACCAAAAGTTACAAGAGTTGGCCAGATAAAACCTTATTTACCACAATGTTTGCAATATATAAAGCATTCACATATTTTATTTCAAACCAAGAATTTGACTTTTAGGGAATTTCCTGGTGGTCCAGTGGTTAAGACTCCATACTTCCACTGCAAGGGATGTGAGTTTGACCCCTGGTTAGGGAATGAAGATCCCACATGCCATGTAGGGTGGCCAAAAGTAAACAAAAATTAAGGAAAAAAAAAAGAATTTGACTTTGAGAATAAGAAATAGTAATTAAGAATAGCATGCAATTTTCTCCTGCACCCCAGGTTACCAAAGGATGGTTTTAGCACATTTGTTTTATCCAAAAAAAGTGACAGAAAGCCACATAAACACAAAAATAGACGTTTAATGATAACAACTGTTATTATGTGTTCTTATTATCTTTTCTGTGCCTATTAACATATTCATATAATGTAATTATGCTCTCTGTGCTGTTAAAAGCCTAAATTAAATTGCACATGAGGGCCTATAAAATACTTTTCAGTAAATCAAACAGTATATTATTTGAGCAGTGAGCCCATGGGAAGAAGAGACCTGGGTTGTTTATATCATTTTGGTGTATAGACACAGAAAGAGAGGCAGATTAATGCCTCTTATTAAAACTTAGCATTTTTTCCTCCTTAACGTATTGACCATGGAACCCTTAATTATGGAAAAGAGAAATGGACTGCACCGGAGGGAGCCAACCATTTATGGAGTACTGGTGCCTAGTCTTTCAGCAGAGACAAGAACCACATATGGGCTGTCTCTTTCATAGCGGCCACCAGTGCCCGTCAATTAGGAGGCCCTGGCACTAACTGTGCGGGCCTGCCATTGGCGGCATACCTGTGCTTCTTACAGTAGGTGGTCATAGGAAAAATCCACCAGAAATAGATCAAGCCCTTTGAAAGCATGTCAGTGTCGCAGAGGGAAAGAAAGGCTATATCCGAGAATTAGGGAGGATCAAGGACAGCCGGCCTTGCTGAAGGAGCCTCGGTTGCTGGGTCAGAGTCTGGCTGATTTTTATGTTGTCCATGAAAATATTTCCTGGGTTTAATTTTTCAGAGTATACCGATTTCTTTCTTTCTTTCTTTTTAATTCAAAACTGTTTAAAGACAGCAACTTACTTAACCCTGCTTCTTGAGTCCATACTGTCGGTCTGTTTTCCAGTGGAGACAATGGGGAAGGATGGATGAGGGGCACAAAAAGCCAGCTTTATTCACCTGAGAGAAAAGTCCCAAGGAATTTGCCTTTTTTAAAAAAATTGAATTTGTTACAATATTGCTTCTTTTTGTTCGTTTGTTTTAATGTTTTGGTTATTTGGGCCACAAGATAGCATCTTTGGCCACAAGATAATTTTGGCCACTTGTAGGATCTCAGCTCACCAACCAGGGATTGAACCCACACCCCTTGCTTCATCGGAAGGTGAAGTCTTAACCACTGGGCAGCCAGGGAAGGCCGTGCCCTTTGGTTTCTGAATAAGCAGAAATATAGCAGCCATTGGAGAAGGAAATGGCAGCCCACTCCAGTATTCTTGCCTGAAGAGTTCCGTGGAGAGAGGCACCTGGGGGCTCCTCTTTACAGCCACAAAGAGTCAGACAACAAACAACAACCTCAGTAGACGCCCATTTGCTCAAATCTCAGGATTAGGGAGCTTCCCAGGCCTTGTGTTCTTCTGTTGCAACATGGCAAAGCTGGGTGACGATGGACCTGGCAGAGTTGGCTGAGGGTTATTTGCTGAGAAAACTAGCCTAGATTTTGAAACGGGGAATCCTTAGAAAGGCAAGAGGTGGTAATTTTATTTATTCATTTATTTGACTTTGTTGGGTCTTGGTTGTATCACACGGGATCAAGCTTCCTGACCCGGGATTGAACCTGGGCCCCCTGCATTAGGAGGTCAGAGTCTTAGCCACTGAACCATCAGGAAAGTCCCCAAAGGGTGTTTTGGAGGTCAAAATTCTGGTCCTAATTGCTCTTTCAAGATAGAAGGTATGTTGACAATAAGAAGAATCTAAATGATGAAGTTGGGTGTGTGCCTGGGAGAAGTCAGCCAGCGAAAGGGTCACCAGCGGGAGACATAGTGTACCCTACGGGTAAGGCAGACGAAGAAAGCTGCCCTTGGAGTGCCAGGGGATGGTTCTTGATTTCTTGGCAGTGAGCAGAAGGGGCTTTTGTGTGGGTAGAAACAGCCTGCCAGTCAACTATATTTATAGAGCACCTGCTGTGCGGAATTTGAAAAGGAGGAGGAGACAGGCCTTGTCCTCAAGAAGCTTGTGATCAAAGAAGTGCATGTACTGTGAGCCCATTACCACTCACACTCATGTTTGCAATGGGAGAGGATCCAGTGACACTTACAGCACAGTCTGAGCCTCCTTATTCAAAGTGTGTGTCATGGACCAGCAGCACTAGCCTCAGTGGGGAGCCAGTTAGACATGCAGAATCTGGAAACCCCCCACAGATCCCCAGAGTCAGAACCTGCATTTGACCAAACCCCAAGATGATCCGTGTGCTCATAGGAGTGTCAGGAGCCCCAGAAGGACTGTGGAAGTGCTGAGTCTCAAATATTTCGGGAGATGAAAGCCTTCTGGCTTGGTGACTAAACAGGTAGAAAAGCCACTTAATTTACCTCTGAGATTCTTAAACATGGGCACCTCATCTTAGCTACCTTTATAAACCCCATCCTTGTTAAATTCATAATGAGGCTCAATAAATTCCACTGGTGTGGGAGCTTCTTTCTACAGTCCCTAGTCAGTGGCAGTACAGTGGAAATCGATGTGAATGAATTATTGTTACAGAGGCAGCTAATGGATTTGGGGAATGTGCAAATGATTTCTGGAGGTGTGGACAAAGCAGGGCATGACAGAGCCTGTCAGAGACAAACATATGAGTAAGAGAGATACATGAAGAGGTTTTTTGTTTTTTTTTTAAAGGCAAAAGCAGAGATGTCTCAAGGCCCCAAAATATACCCGTAGTGGCTTATTTTCAGATTAAGTTATGTGCTACTTGGCTCTCACCATTCCTGGTTCCTCATCCCTTCAGGTTTAGAACAGTTGGAGTTCTTTGTTTTAAATGCCTTGAAATCTATTGAGAGTTCATCTTCTTATGCTTTTTGTTCCATCAGGATTGATTTGATTGATCAATTTACTTAATTGTGCAAACTCTGTAATGCGTATGTGTGTGTGTGTGTTGTCTGTTAAGTCGCTTCAGTCATGTCTGACTCTTTGTGACTCCGTGGACTACAGTCCTCCAGGCCCCTCTATCCATGGGATTCTCCAGGAAAGGATACTGGAGTGGGTTGCCATTTCCTTTTCCAGGGGATCTTCCTGACCCAGGGATCAAACTTGAGTCTCTTACATTTCCTGTATTGGCAGGCAGGTTCTTTACCTCTAGCGCCACTTGTAGAACTCATCAAAATATTAATTATTACCATTTTACAGTAGAAGAGTGAGGGGCCTCCCTCCTTCGTTTAATTCTCAGATGATTCCTCAGACGCCACTCCAATCCCAAACATGGTCTAAAGTGATGTAACCCATGAAATAAGGCAAATCTCAGGAGGTAGCATGTGAGGAAAGACAGGAGAGTCATTCTCCCAGGTGTGTCATGATGAAATCATGATCATAATGTGAGAAATATGAAAAGAGAGAGAAAGTATCTATGATGTTTATTGCATTCCTTCCCTGTCCCTGCAGGAACCCCTTCATTCCTGCCAGCAACCCTTGAGATAAATTCTGTTGCTATTTCCATTACTCAGATGAGGAAACTGAGGCATATTCTACTCCCTGGGGCAACATCTAAATGAGGCGATGTGGCCTTGACCATCAGACCAATTAGTTCAGCAGGGGAAAACGCAGTGAAATCTCTGCAAAGTCCATCAGCCCGTTTTCTGCCTCAACGAGAGTGACCAGCTGAGAAGGGAAGTTCACTTCCATCCTGAAGAGGCCAGGTACTGACTCAAGCAGACCTGGGTCAGAGCCTGGTTCCACCCTTCAGGGGCTGTGGGACCCCACAGGGCCTCAGTTCCCATCTGTAAAATGAGGATAATGATAAGAGTGATGCAGAGTGTTGTAAGGATGGTGGGAAGTAATATACACTAGGTCCTGTGTGCAGTGAGTGGCCAACAGATGGTTGTTATTTATTTATTCCTTCACTGGCTATAAAATAATGGGGTTTCTATGATCTTAAGAAGGAAACACTCTGGCTCTGCCTACTCACCAGGCAGGCATGCGTTTTCCTACTTCTGTTTGCCACAACTACCCTAAAAATGCACCAGCAATAATACCCTATAATGTTTCTGTAGTTCTGAGTATCTGACATAGTTGACTGTTAGTGATGGATGAAATGTGGATTTGTTGGAAGTTGAACTAAGTCCTTTAAATTGTCATTTTGGTTTGTTTTGGGGGCTGTTACATAGAACACTGGGGCTACAGACATCACAAAAATGAAGAATACAGGGTCAGGTCATTTTTACAGCTTCAATGTCAAGAAACGTTCCTTTTTGTTTATTTAATTAGAATTCACCCTTGGCCTTTTTTCCAAAATAAGATTTTAAGCAACCACAGCTTTCCTTACAAAATGGGCCTTTGTTTACAAAGATGTTGAGAAAGCATGGCCAATTTGATAGTTCACACAGTGACCGAAGAATCCCTTGTTAATTTTTTAAAATCAAATCATTTAAAGTGGTTTTAGCAATAAGAAGAGGTGCTAGGGAGATAGGAAAGTAATCAAAGATCCCCGTTTTTGTTTAGTTGAGAGGGACAGGAAACATAAATATATGGGACTTCCCTGGTGATCTAGTGGTTAAAATACTGCACTTCCAATGCTACAAGTGCAGGTTCAGTCAGTGGCTGGGGAGCTAAAATTCTGCATGTAGTGAAGTGAGCTAAAAACACCCCCCAAAACAAAAAAGAAACACAAATATATGGAGGCAGCTGGAAAGTAATTTTTCCAGTTCATAAATATTTATTTAGATTTCCCTTAATTTCTCTCAGTAGTGTTTTATAAAGTTCTGCATAATAATTTTACACATTTTTAATTAGGTTTATTCCTAGATATTTTACTTTGTGAACTTTATAGCAAAATCATGGTTTTTTTTTTTTTTACATTATTTTCTAACTACCTCCAGCCTAGCAACCTTATTAAGGTAACATTATTTTAAAATATTTGTTTATAGATTCAGTTGAATTTTTGTGTGTGTAATAATTCCATCTGAGAAATAATAAAATAATTTTCCCCCATTGTAATCCTTCCACATATTTTTGTCATATCTTACTGCATGATTTAGAAACTGTTATATAATTAAGGAATAAAGAATGTATTATGAGGTGGTCCAGAATGCCGCCAGAATAAAGAAGGGGAACAGAATGGTATAACCAGCTCTGAGAGTCTTTAAGAGAAATGTCAAAAAAAAAGACCAAGATTGCCAAATAATAATAATGGTAATAGTTACTGCTGAAAATTGTAGGGCTCTCTCTACACGCCAGGAGCTGTGCTGTGCATTTTACACAGGATTAGCACCCTAAGAGCTCATTTATCTTATTATTCCTATTTCATAGATGAGCATGCCAAGACTGACAGAGATTAAGGAATTGTCCTCAATTATACAGCTCCTAAGATGTAGAGTCAGGGTTCGAACCTAGGTCTGTCTGACACAGTCACATGTAGAGAAAAGAACAAAAGGTCAGTTAAGGAGAAGATCATCACTCTTTTCAGTGGCAGAAAGGTCAGAAGGTGAAAAAAGAAACCAGCGCTAGAACAGAGGGGCCACCAGAGTGTAATGAGAAGAGGGAGTGGTAGGAGGTGCCTGCCAGCAATGGCTTTGACCTTTAACCTGAGGAGTGTAGACCCAACCTGTAGGTAAGGGGCGCCTTCACGAGTAGAGGAACAGGCTGAAAGACAGTGAGAGCATAGGTGAACCTGCTGTCGTGGGGGAAAGAGACTAGAAGGCAGGGAAACTTGTTTTTATCTCTTCATGTATTTTTTAATCAGAGTATAATTGCTTTACAATGTTGCGTTAGTTTCCGCCATACAACGTGAATCAGCCATAGGATTACACGTATCCCCTCCCTCTCGGAGAAACTTGTCTTAAAGGGAGCCAGGAAGAGGTCCGAAGGCATTGGATGACAATGGCCCCGTCCAAAAGATAGAGTGTCAAAGACGTTGGCTCCTCACTCTCGGTATTCTGATATCCATGTGCAGCCTCAGCTCACCCAAAGCTCAGAGGTCAATATTAGATTTCCATTGCCACAGTCAGAGCTCTGAAAATAAAATCCTTTGACGGAGGGTTTCATCTCCGGGTTGACACTGGCAGGAAAGATCCTTTCCATGACGTGGCAAAGAAACGAAAGCGTTTCTGGTGTGCCATCTATGGGACGCTTGTGCTCTCACCGTATCGCCAAACCATGTCACATCCTGCACATTATCTTCTGTCTGTCTGTACGGTGATACGTCTTTTCTCCTTTGGTTATATTTCCCCAATAGTAAATTGTAATATACTTGCTTATGATCATTTGGATGAAAATGCAGTAATTGTGCATTTTAAGCAGTAAGTTGGAATTTATACCCGGCACAAAACATTAGTGATGAAAAAAGACGTTGCTATCTCCTGGCAGCCCTGCATTCCTCCTCTCTTCATTAGCTGCTCTTGCGATGCAGGCTCCTTCTTCTGTCTCTTCCCAGCCTGCCTAGACTAAAACGGGGCACTGATGATTCTCAGACCAAGCTGCTTGTTGTGAGGTATTGTCCTCTTTGCTTGGAAAGAGCCACTTGTGGGGAAAAAATGTGGAAAATCGTAGATCTGGACAAAGCTAAAACTCGTGGGATCCCACAATATGCTTCTACTATAAAAAATTTTCTTTGATGTTTATTTATCAAACAAAAAATATTTTTGTTTTTTTTAAAAAGATCACCTTCATTAGCTCTCTTCCTGCCCTAAAGTAGGAGCAGCTGATTCAGATACCCATCACTAATTCCCTGTTTTGGGCATCCATAGGGATTCAGCAGGAGAAATTCTATGCACATTGTTCGTAAGATATGCCTTTAGCTACTTGGATATATATTCTTTTATTTTACTGGAATATAATTGCTTTACAAAATTGTGTTAGTTTCTGCTGTACAATGAAGAGAATCAGCTATATATATGCACATACCCTCTCCCTCTTGGATCTCCTTCCCACCACCCTGGACATATATTTTTCAGTAGAAGTTTCTTTAACAGACTTTACCGCCAGATTGCTATAATCCTGGGTACCCAAAGCCAAGTATAAAAACTCAAAACCAGAGCCCCGAGAACTTTGGATTAGTGTAGGCAAAATGTCTCCAGGCATACAAACTTCCAAGAATGACTGTGACTGTGAGGGGGGCTGGTTCTCTTTCCTGGTGAACGGTGGTTTACTTTATGATAAGAGGGAGTGCTGCAAAGCCAGAGGACTTTGTTCCCATCATCATTCAGAAAGAGATGCTGCTGTTGGTGATGCTGTAGTGCTCTTGCTGTCTGAGGAATCTGGGGTCTCATTTTCTGAGCACCTGAGGTTCTAAGGGACATGCTTGGTACTCACCGTGTCTCATTTCAGCCTCACAGCAACCCTAAACATATGAGACAGGTGTCGTGTCCATTTTTCCAGGGAAGGGAAACTGGCTCAGTGCCATTAAATGCTCTGCCTGCTGCCCAAGAATATAACTAAGCAGAAGGACTTCTGGATGCCCATTTCACCCAGTCTCTGTCCATTACTATACTCTGCCTCTCCTGGAAGTCTACATATCTCCAAACCACATTTAGATCCTCACCTCATGCCATATACCAAAAGACAGTGTGCCTTGGGTTGATGCATTTCCTCTCTTGTCAGTCTCTGGAAGATGGAGCTGAGCAGAGCCTGGAGCTGTGGAAAGTAACTTTGCTCAGGGTAAGAGAGACTGACACTTTCATTACTCTTTTCATTTCTAGAAAATGAAGTGCTGGCCCCAGCTCCAGCCCCACCCCCAGAAGGTGAGTAAAAAATTACAGTCTTACGTGTTTAGTCTGCAAACACAGAACATCCATCCCAGCGTGATTTGTCCTCCATGGAAGCTGTGAGTATTAAGCTAACTCCTGGCTGTCACGGGCTTGTAATCATAACTGTATCTTGTGTTTATACAACTTTCTTATGCTAATCTGGTTTGGATGGCACATCATACACTTATAAAGCCTATGAAGTTAGGCCAAAGTTCTTACGCTCATGCTTTCTCGTGGAGGCTGAGTCTCCAAGGGGCTGAAGGATTGACAGTGCTTTCTCACACATAGCTAAAGGTAAACATATATTTCTCCCTTAGCCCTGGAAGACGAGCAGCCCTCTCCTGACTTGAATTGTGTCACCATCAAGAACCTCCAGAAACTCCCAGAGGAGTTTCCAGGAAGGTTTGGTGGCCCCGAAGCCGAAACAGCAAAAACTACTCCAGTCCCTAGTACTCTGTTGTCCAGCAGGGGGCAACAGATTACAAGCAATAAAGAGTTCCAGTGACTCTGGCAGGTAGAGGGAGTGTCTAACAACACAGTGAAGCCTGCTTTTTTTATCCAACACCCAAGGGAGAGAATGGGATTGGAAGACGGCAAGTTCAAATGGAATCTCCAGGACCATTTGTCTGCCTGCTCAAATGGCCCCCACGGTGGAGGCCACCAGAATTGCATGCATTTTCCTATGAAGATGGGCCTCCCTGGTGGCTCAGACAGTGAAGAATCTGCCTACAACATGGGAGACCTGGGTTCAGTCCCTGGCTCGGGAAGATCCTCTGGGTCGAGAAGATCCACTGAAGTGGCTACCCACTCCAGTGTTCTTGCCTGGGAAATCCCATGGACAGAGGAGCCTGGCGGGTTATAGTCCACAGGGTTGCAAAGAGTCGGACATGATTGAGCAACAACACTTTCACTTTTCCTTACCCATCAAGGCACCAAAGTGCCCTCTCTCACAAGATGAGAAACTGGAATCCAGTAAATAAGTATTCACAGGATATTTTCCATGTGCCCTAACCCTTTAGAAGGATACAGAGCTTACTGATAGCTTACTGATAGCTGTGTGCAAATATACTGTATTTAGAGTGGAAGAACTCTTTGTAGGAAACATTTCCCTGTATTCAGTTTGCTTACAGCCAATTAGAAAAAAAAATATGGCCCAGAGAACAATTAAGTAAGGTATACTGGTGGCTCAGTGGTAGGGTATTTGCCTGCCAATGTAGGAGATGCAGGTTCAATCCCTGGGTCAGAAAGACACCCTGGAGAAGGAATTGGCAACCCACTCCAGTATTCTTGCCTGGAGAATCCCACAGAAAGAGAAGCCTGGCAGGCTACAATCCATGGGGTCATAAACAGCTGGACACGACTGAAGTGTCTTTGCATTCATGACAAATAAATGAAACAGCTTCGGTGCTATTTAGTTCAAACGGGGGCAAGCTCAAGTTTAGTTTTCTCTCAAGCCTTCATATGACAGTCTTCTTAGGAAGTTCTTTGGTATGTTTTCTCCTTGCACATACAGATTTATGTTTTATTTATTTTGCCAGCACTGAGGACGCTGAGAACCTGCAGGCCAATACAGATATAACCTTTCCTTTCTCTTCTCCATATCAGCAGCTGTCACTGGACCACTGTAAAGCTTCCCTTGTTATGCTGTGTTTCACATTTATTATGCAATACTGATCCCCTGTTCCTAAAACAAGTCTTCTCCCAAACTCTGCTAAAATTATCCATATTAGTTCATTCAGATTCAGATGTCTATTCATCAATCAAAAAAGAGAGAGAGAGGGAATTCATGGTTGAAACAATTCTTTTCTTGCATAAACCATAAGCCAGACTCCATTTGTAGTTATCTACACTATTAATAATACAATTTTATTTAGAGATGCAAGCCAGAGGGTCTCAACTGATAAAATCTGATGTTTTGGCTCTTGTGTTACGGTTTTTTTGTCACACAAATTAACCAAGAAGTTTTGAAGAAGGTTCTTCAAAAAGTCTATCCCTTTTTGGTGTCTAAAATGAAGGGATCAGCATTTTATACTCATTCCATACCAGCATGTTATAACATGGTCTCAGCATAGCTAAGCTATTTTAAAGAAATCTATATTGCATGTTTCTATGTGTACTTTTTTCAACATGCTCAGATTAACTGTTTTTATTAAAAGTTTAATGTGACTCTACATTATCATTCTTCAGTTCATAATAATTCACATATAGTGTAATAAAGGAGTATGCAGCATACCCCTTTGAGACCCTCTGGCTTGCATCTCTAATTAAAATTGTATTATCATTAGTTTAGATACCAACAAATGGTATCTGGCTTATGGTTTATGCAAGAAAAGAATTGTTTCAACCATGAATTCTGCTCTGTTCTGTTGTCATTAATTTCTTGATTCCCCCCTTCACCTCATTGCTCATCACACAATTAAATGCTTTATTTAAGATACTTCATAAAATGTGCTTGTACTTTTCCACACAGAACCAAAGAAAGAGAAGGAGGCTGGAACTGCACCAGCAAAAGGTGAGTTGAAGAGAGGAAGAGTGAGGATGAATTCACCAAAGTTAGAAGCAGAAAGAGCTTGGTCATGATTGCCAAGGAGGCCCCATAGAATGTGTCCTTATTAGTTAACTATGATTCCAGATGTCTATTCATCAGTTTTTAAAGAGAGAGAGGATTTATAGTTGAAACAATTCTTCTCTTACATATACCATAAGTCAGTCACTGTCTGCAGAATTCTAAACTCATACGATTCTAAATGGAGAGATACAAACCAGAGGGTCTCAACTGATACAATTTTATACCTTGCTCTTGTATTTATTGCCACTCAGCTCAACTGAGAAGATTAATATGGGTACCCAAATATTTTCTTTGAAACCACTGTACAGTTGTAGATTTTATCCCTGACTTTTAAATATTATCTAGAGGTCTGAAGTACTTGACTTCAAACTTTCTTAAAATGTCTGTCTATTGTTGGAGTCTAAAATGAGGTGATCTGTACATTATGCTATTTCCACACCAGTATGTTGTAATATCAGAGAAGGCAATGGCACCCCACCCCAGTACTCTTGCCTGGAAAATCCCATGGACGGAGGAGCCTGGTAGGTTGCAGTCCATGGGGTTGCTACAAGTCAGACACAACTGAGCGACTTCACTTTCACTTTTCACTTGAATGCATTGGAGAAGGAAATAGCAACCCACTCCAGTGTTCTTACCTGGAGAGTCCCAGGGATGGTGGAGCCTGGTAGGCTGCCGTCTATGGGATCACACAGAGTCAGACACGACTGAAGTGACTTAGCAGCAGCAGCAGCAGCATGTTGTAATATGGTCTCAGCATAGCTAAGCTATTTTAGCAAAATCTATTTTGCATGATTTTATGTACACTTTTCCCCCAAGGTGATCAGATTTATTAGCTGCTTTAATTATGTTTAATGTGACTCTCTATTATAATTTACCAATTTGTAATTCATGTATATCATAATAAAGGAGTACATAGCATCATTTATGCTCCACTCTGTTATCATTAATTCTTCTCTCCCCAACTCCACCTCATTGAAATGAAATGCTTTCTTTAAGATACTTTATAAAATGTGCTTGTACTTTCCACACAGAACCAAACAAAGAGAAGGAAGCTGGAACTGCACCAGCAAAAGGTGAGTTGGGGGAGGAGAGTGAGACTGAATTCACCAAAGTTAGAAGCAGAAAGAGTTTGGTCATGATGACCAGGGGGGCCCATAGAATGTGTCCTTATTAGTTAGCTATGATTCAGATGTCTGTTCATCAATTTTTAAAGAGAGAGAGAGAATTCATAGTTGAAATAATTCTTTTCTTACATACACCACAAGTCAGACACTGCAGGATTCTAGACTCGTATGCTTCTAAATGGAGAGAAACAAACTAGAGGGTCTCAACTGATACAATCTGATATTCTTGCTCTTGCATTGTATTTATTGCCACTCAGCTCAACTGAGATTAATACAAGCACCCAAATATTCTCTTTGAAACCACTGTACAGTTGTAGATTTTATCCCTGACTTTTTAATATTATCTGGAAGCCCAAAATATTGGACTTCAAGCTTTCTTTAAAAATCTTTCTCTTGTTGGAGTCTAAAAAGAAGTGATCAAACTTTATACTACTTTCAAGCCAGTATGTTATAATATGATCCCAGCATAGCTAAGCTATTTGATCAAAATCCGTTTTGCATGATTCTATGTATACTTTTCCCCCAAGATGATCAGATTTATTAGCTGCTTTAATTAAGTTTATGTGTGATTCTATAGTTTCCCAATTTGCTATTCATGTATGGCATACTAAAGGAGCGCATATTCATTCATGCTCCATTCTGTCATCATTAATTCTTCTCTCCCCACCTCCACCTCGTGAAATGAAATGCTTTCTTTAAGATACTTTAAAAAATGTGCTTGTACTTTCCACACAGAACCAAAGAAAGAGAAGGAGGCTGGAACTGCACCAGCAAAAGGTGAGTTGGGGGAGGAGAGTGAGACTGAATTCACCAAAGTTAGAAGCAGAAAGAGTTTGGTCATGATTACCAGGGGGCCCCATAGAATGTGTCCTTATTAGTTAGCTATGATTCAGATGTCTGTTCATCAATTTTTAAAGAGAGAGAGAGAATTCATAGTTGAAATAATTCTTTTCTTACATACACCACAAGTCAGACACTGCAGGATTCTAGACTCATGTGCTTCTAAATGGAGAGATACAAACCAGAGGGTCTCAAATGATACAATCTGATGTTCTTGCTCTTGCATTGTATTTATTGCCACTCAGCTCAACTGAGATTAATATGGGCACCCAAATATTCTCTTTGAAACCATTGTACAATTGCAGATTTTATCCCTGACTTTTTAATATTATCTGAGGTCCAAACTATTGGACTTCAAACTTTCTTAAAAAGCCTGTCTCTTGTTGGAGTCTAAAATGAAGTGATCAAACTTTATACTTTTATCAAACCAGTGTGTTATAATATGGTCCCAGCATAGCTAAGCTGTTTTAGCAAAATCCGTTTTGCATGATTTTGTGAACACTTTTTCCCCAAGATGCTCAGATTTATTAGCTGCTTTTATTAAGTTTATATGTGATTCTATAATTCCCCAATTTGCAATTCATGTATAGCATATTAAAGGAGTACATAGCATCATTTATGCTCTATTTTGAAGTCCTTAATTCTTCTCTCCCCACCTCCACCCGTTGCTTATCACACAATAAAATACTCTCTTTAACGTATTTTTAAAGTGTGCTTGTACTTTCCACACAGAACCAAATAAAGAAAAGGAGGCCGGAACTTCACCAGGAAAAGGTGAGTTAGAGGGAGGGAGAGTGAAGCTGAATTCAACAAAGCTAGAAGCAGAAAGAGCTCGGCAATGATTACCGTGGAAGCCCCAAAGAATTTCTCTGCAGTATGTTTCATCAGTGTGGCTTAGAGTTCTTCCTTGGCATTTTATCTGCACAAGCTAATCAACATTAATGACAAATGGTGCTTTGATCAGTTTTCATCACATTTTCAAAAGAAAAGCAGCAATGATACTATCACAAGAACTTGCTGCGATGCCAGCAAATTTATTAGTAGTTTCCAAGTTCCCATGTGCATGTGAAGGAAAAGAGATGTTTGGTCTTCTTGGGATTACACCAATTTAGAAAGCTTTCTTGATTACCCAGATTTTTTTTAATTGAATGTTTTCATGTTAGTGTGTAAACTGTTCCAGGTTTCACTAGTAATTTTGAAAACTAGCATCCCGTTTTGTAACACTTTACATTCATGTAGATTTATAGAATGAGTTATATAGAGGGATAGTATAAGTTTAAGCAAGCATCATGTTACTCCTTATTGAATTGGAAGCATTCATTTCTATACTATTATTCTAGTCTGACTTTATATGGGGGTAGTCTAGTTTTAGAAAATGAATAATCTTTATCATATACTTTTTCATGGATCCATGAAATACTAATTCCTTTGTTTCCTCATGGAGGAAGTTGTTGTCATTCCTGACCATTTGTCTCAAGTCAAGGGGCATTAGTCTCCTATAGAAGAAAGTTTCCACTGGGGTAGATGACAATTTTGCTTTGTACATCCATATCACCATTTAAATTTTTTATTTGGTATTTGTGCAATGAAAAACATAGTTTAAATTTTGGAATAATCCATTATTTCTCTGTTTTTCTGGAAACCCCTTGTGTTTGTTCTTACTATGTTAAGTTTCATTAATGAATTCCTATGATATTATTATCTTCTATACATTAGTAAAATACTTTTTTTTTTCTTTCTTTCAGTACTTTGGACTACTTTTCTTCAGCTAACTTGAATTTACAGCTCTCATAAATGAATACCTAATGTTAGTACACTCACTTTGTCCTTGACCTTCAGTGGCTTCCATGCATAGTAACATGAATGCTAATCCCGGCCACATGGACCAGTCTGAAAGTTATTTGCTTATGGAATGCAGAGAGTGCAAACTCCTAGAACACCTTCCATGAGATGGGTTCAAGGAGGTTTGGACATCCTGGCTGAAGTTATTGTAACATTATTCTTTACAAGGCTGATGGTGTATACCTCTGTTTCCAGATTTGGAAAGGTGCTTGGACCAGGCTGTAAGGCTTAACCAACAGAGCAGATGATGTAACCCCAGAAGGCAAACTGTCAAAGTTTTAACAAAGCTTGTCCCTGACCCTTACTCTGAAAGACCATATTATATTTGTGTGTTTAAATGAGAAAATGCCTACCTTTAAGTTAAAATCAACCAACCAACCAGTCTACCAATCCAAAAAGCTCTTTATGCAGAATATAATATGATGAAAGAGCAAGGTCATTATGACCAAGAAGGGCATTTTGAAATTAGTAACATTTTTTTTCTGACATTTGCAGAAGTTAAACAAGGTCATGGCCACATGCAGTCACATGCTCAGGAATATAAACTGCCATGTATGTGTTTGCTCTACATGCCTAGAAAGCAAAGCGATTTAGGATAGAAAGTGACATCCCTAAATAAAGAAGGTAGGTGGTGGAAGTTATTTCTAAATATCCAGTCCCCTTCAACTATTACTTACTTTCATCAAGGACAGAGAAATTTCAAAGAAAATACTCAAGTGAAAAGTAGACACAATAATCATTGCTACATATATAGCCCTGGCTGAGAAAGAATTCTTGCATGAAGGTGAGCAAGACTGACAGGTGCAACAGACCTGCCTTCCAGTTTACAGTAGAATCCCTGTCCTTCACCCTCCCCCAACCCTCAGTCCATCTAATTGTTTTTAACCATTCAAGGCAGGTGCTACTTTTTCCCATGACCATCCTAACTTACTTTCACTTCCTCTTCTTTCTCCTGATTTTTCTTGGACTGATTGTGTGTGTCATTAAATCACCCTTTTCTCCACTTAATCTTGTATTAATTGTTCACTCCTTTTCCTAACAGGCTGTAAGCTTTGTGATGGTCAGGCACCAAGTCTTAACACCTCTTTGGACCTCTCATCTCATTTCTTCCAGCATCTGGCAGAGAGCTGCATATGGCGATCTCCTAATAAATACCTGTAGAATGAATGATCAATTGAATTTCCATGCTGACTTAGCTGCTGAGTGTACAGACAATGGTAATCTAGATAGATTTTTATTTCCATTTGCTGGGCAGGAGGATGAACATCCATCCCATGCATGCTCTTAGTTAGTAAGGTTTGGAATGGGATGCCAGTGCTGTGTGTTATGTATGTTCATCCTAAGACCACATGGATGATATAAGATCAGCCCATTTAACATTACCGGAAATGGTCACATCTGGATTAGAACATTTCTTGCACTTTAGTGTACTATCTACTTAGGTGAAGTATATTCAGTTAATAGCTCCAAGATGCTCACTATTAAGAACATTCATTAGACTGATTGTAGTTCCATCAGGACAAAGAGAGGACAAATAGCCATCAGTCTCCCTTTATACCACACACATGACATACATTCTGGGCTTAACCTGACCTTCATTTATAGAAACAGAGCCATAGAGGGCATGTCATTAATCATGGCTCTCTCTGATATTAATCTAAATTAATTTCTAAAAAGAGAACAACATCCATAGCAAAGCCATCTTAATATCTTTTCCAGACTGACTGCATCATTCTGTGACAACCTGGCGATGTTCTGAATTTTTGGTTTTTTTTGTAGTCGCAGTTTGGTTCTGATATCAATCTTACCGGTAGTGTTTGTGACTAGATGTGCCAACTTTTCACATCTACAGAGTCTCTGGTAAACAGCTGATTTCTCAGGAAGTGGTTTATTATTTGTTTATATTTGCTTGTTTGCCCCTGGACTTGCCTATCTAAGTATCCTGTTCCCTAATAGAGCTCACTGTCTTGGAATTGAAACGATCAAGATGACAATAAAGAAAGGGGTTTAATCAAACAGCAACATTGGAATTTAGATATCCCTTTTGGAGTGATTGTACTGGAAGATAATGTCCTTGAAAAAATAATACTGCTGTGGCTTAGAATTCTTCCGAAATAATCACAGGTAGCAAATCAATGGAAAGCTAAGTATAGTATCCATATCCTCAGTGGGGCCAGAGATCTGCCTTCTATTCCAATATTCATTTATCCATCTCAAGTGTCACTGAGTATTGGCTATGTGCCAGGGGCAGGTCTGGGAACTGGGTCTTGCTCTCTTAGAGCCAATTTTAGGGAGCTTTAGAAGGAAGAATGGGCTTCCTTGATGGCTCAGATGGTAAAGAATCTGCCCTGCAATGTGGGAGACCCAGGTTTGATCTCTGGGCAGAGAAGATCCCTTGGAGAAGGGAATGGCTACCCACTCCAGTATTCTTGCCTGGAGAATTCCATGGACAGAGAAGCTTGGTGGGCAACATGGTGTCGCATGGGGTCCATGCACCCTGNAAGATCCCTTGGAGAAGGGAATGGCTACCCACTCCAGTATTCTTGCCTGGAGAATTCCATGGACAGAGAAGCTTGGTGGGCAACATGGTGTCGCATGGGGTCCATGCACCCTGGGGTCGCAAAGAGTCAGACACAACCAAGCAACTCACACTTTCACTTTTCAGAGAGGAGAATACCATTAGTAGAGGACGGTAGATTTCAGCTTTGGAAGTGGACAACTGTGATGGAGGGCCAGGTGGAAAATAACGTGGGTGCACAAGTGGGGTCATACTTTTTTTTTCTTTTGATCAATCAACATCATATGTGTGAACTTAGTCTAATGAGACTGAGTCTCTTCTGTGCTGAAACGATTAGCCCTGTGGGGCATTTCAAATCTGATCCTTTGAGTGGTTCCGCATCTATCAGTAGCATTAGAATCAGAGATCAGCTTGCAGATCAGTACTCATCCTAATGCCTAAGTTCTGATATATATTTTTTAATTTTGAAACTTATCATTTTATAGCCCGTATATTTTTTGGTAAGCCCAGCTGGAATCGTTAACGCCACTCTTTATTTTCCTTCCAGAGAAAAAACTGCCCTTGGTTATTACTGCAACAGAGAAGAAAACTTTTTTTTTCCAGGCATTTTCATTAACATTACCACGGACTATCACAAATGAACCCTGTGTGTATTTACTGTCTCGTAACTTGAGATGAAGAGTCTTTCTTTTAGCGTGAATGTGGTTATAGGATGAGGAAGTGAATCAGCAGAAGTTCCAGCAAATTTCTCCTAAATGATATGATTTCTTAAATGAAATGATTTTTTTTTCATTTGGGTCCATTTACATCTGCAATAACATTGTCTTGGTCTGTATATTCTAACTACATGATTTATTTTTAATGAATTTTGTTAAAAGTTAATATGACTATACTTCAACATCTTAAAACACGCCATCGCCTTCTCCGTCTTAAAACACAGCCATTATAAAATCAAACATTGATATAATAGATTTTGGGGGAAACTCATTAAATACATGCAATTATGGTACAATGAATCCTGATTTCAAAAGCACCAAAGTGTGAAGACAGGTGTCTCATTCAGAAAATACCATAAATTAATCAAATGTCTCAAAACATGATGAATTAATGTTAGCTGTTTTTGTTATTGCCTTCCATATTGATTGTTGTTGTTTTGGTAACATATGCCAATATTTACTACAACTGACTATCCTGCTTGAGGAATTCATAAATTCATCTGTATGAAACAAAGTATTATACCTGTATTTAATTTAGGTTTGTTTATAGTACATTTTAACTGTATATATTCTAAAATCTCAATAATTGTCCTAAGTATGTATACTTTAAAAATTAATTTTAAAAAGGCAATTTTAGTTAAACATAGGTAGGAGTTGTTTTATGCCCAAAAGAGCTTGAATAATTATAGGAATGGACACCTTCTACATTTCTGGGGTTCTCTCTCTCACTTTCCAGATTTTTCATATGGACCCCCTGAAAATTCCAGGCTTGTAATATGAGTTCTTTCTCCATTTTCCAGGTGTTTTTCATCAGAAACTTCAATGTTGAAAGAATTATTTTTATGACTTTACAAATGCTGTTTTCCCATGACTTAAAGAGACATAAAATTCAACTTTGGTAAATTTCTCTTCTACGTAGCTCAGGAAGATAGTTCTGTTGCTTTCAGTTTGTGATGTCACATAGGCCATATCTTTAGCCAAAAACAGATGTTTAAGTTTTCATCACGATTGTAGTTGCTTTTAAATAGAAATAAGAAAATATGACATATTTTGCATTTTTTGTTTGCAAATGATCTTTGTATAATGCTACACCTTTCATATGTGTAATGTTGGATTAGGCAGAGCCCAAAAGAGTTGGATGTTCAATTTTCCTCCAAGCAGTAGAACCTGTTTTCCTATGGTACATAAGAAAAAATTCAACCAGGCAATTTTTTAAGGAGTTCAGATAAGAATCCCAACATCTTCATTTTATTTCCCAATCTAAAAGATGACAGGAACAAAGCTACTTTTTTTTAGAAAGGTCAACATTTTAGTTTTATTTATTTTAAAATTCCATCTCATTTTTAATTGGAGGATAATTACTTTTCAATGCTGTGATGGTTTCTGCCATACTTCAACATAAATTAGCCAAAGGCATACCCATACACCTTCCCTCTCACCGCCCTTCCCAACCTACATCTCTAGGTTGTCACAGGACAGCAGCTTTGCTGCTGCTAAGTCACTTCAGTCGTGTCCGACTCTGTGTGACCCCATAGACGGCATCCCACCAGACTCCCCCATCCCTGGGATTCTCCAGGCAAGAATACTGGAGTGGGCTGCTATTTCCTTCTCCAATGCATGAAAGAGAAAAGTGAAAGTGAAGTCGCTCAGTCTGTCCAACTGTTAGCGACCCCATGGACTGCAGCCCACCAGGCTACTCCGTCCATTGGATTTTCCAGGCAAGAGTACTGGGGTGGGGTGCTTTAGGTTCTGCTTTATTTATTTTTACCGTGCCACATGGCTTGCAGGATCTCAGTTTCCTGACCACAGGTTAAATCCAGGCCACAGCAATGAAAGGCTGTGATGCTTTCTATGTGGTGCCTTCAGTTCAGTTCAGTTCAGTCACTCAGTTGTGTCCGACTCTTTGTGACCCCATGAATTGCAGCACGCCAGGCCTCCCTATCCATCACCAACTCCCGGAGTTCACTCAGACTCACATCCATCGAGTCAGTGATGCCATCCAGCCATCTCATCCTCGGTCGTCTCCTTCTCTTCCTGCCCCCAATCCCTCCCACCATCAGAGTCTTTTCCAATGAGTCAGCTCTTCACATGAGGTGGCCAAAGTACTGGAGTTTCATCTTCAACATCATTCCTTCCAAAAAACACCCAGGGCTGATCTCCTTTAGAATAGACTGGTTGGATCTCCTTGCAGTCCAAGGGACTCTCAAGAGTCTCTTCCAACACCACAGTTCAAAAGCATAAATTCTTCAGCACTCAGCTTTCTTCAGAGTCCAACTCTCGCATCCATACATGACCACTGGAAAAACCATAGCCTTGACTAGACAGACCTTTGTTGGCAAAGTAATGTCTCTGCTTTTCAATATGCTGTCTAGGTTGGTCATAACTTTTCTTCCAAGGAGCAAGCGTCTTTTAATTTCCTGGTTGCAATCACCATCTGCAGTGATTTTGGAGCCCCAAAAAATAAAGTCTGACACTGTTTCCACTGTTTCCCCATCTATTTCCCATGAAGTGATGGGACCGGATGCCATGATCTTCGTTTTCTGAATGTTGAGCTTTAAGCCAACTTTTTCACTCTCCTTTTTCACTTTCATCAAGAGGCTTTTTAGTTCCTCTTCACTTTCTGCCATAAGGGT
>SJYX01019102.1:121628-166588 GCA_006410675.1 Oreotragus oreotragus | reverse complement strand
AAAATAAAAACCTGAAGTACTCTGAGGTACTAGAGGGGAGATAAAAGGAAGTCAGTAATCTTGCCTATCTTTATTTAAAAATCTGTTATTTTTCTTATGGAATTTTTGGATTTTTTTTCAATATTGCATTAATTTTTTATTTCTCTTAATCTTCAATACTGAGTATTTTGAGTTCTGAGTGTATCCCTAAATTTTGCACTGGAAAGTGAGTACTTCAGTCACTGTGCTTAACTTAGGCTAGTGACAGCCCTCCCCTACTGTCAGCTTCAGTGTGGCAGAAAGGCTAAGAACGTCCAAGTGGCCACCTTCTCCTCAGAGCCTGTCGGGGGGCTAGCAAGAAACTTCCAGAACTGCAAACCCTCTAGATGTGTCCCAGCACAAGGTCTCAGTGGAGGGCAGGGACAGGATAGTTAACCAGCATTCTGGCTACTGGCCACTACAAAACTAATGTTTATTAATATTCTTTCTAGTAAGTCATTCCTACTAACCGTGTTTTCATTATTTTAATGATATGAACTAAAAAGCATGAAGAATACTTACATACTAAACACCTGACAGCTAAGTGAAGATGAAAGTCACTGTCATATCTGACTCTTTGGGACCCCATGGACTGCCTCCCAGGCTTCTCTGTCCATGGAATTCTCCAGGCCAGAATACTGGAGTGGGTAGCCTATCCCCTTTGGAGGGGATCTTCCCGACCCAGAAATTGGACCGGAGTCTCCTGCATTGCAGGCAGATTCTTTACCAGCTAAGCTACCAAGGAAGCCTGCCTCGCAGCTAAACATTTTACAAAATGAGTTCCTTTATGCCTCACCACAACTCTGGGAGATTGGTGCTGATATTACTATCTGATTTTACAGTACAAGTAACAGGATCAGAGTAGTTAAGTCTGTTTAAGGTTATCCAGCATCTACAGTGACAGAACTAGAATTCAAATCCAAACTGGCTAACCCCACCCAGAACCCTTAGTTAGGAATCACAAAATGCATTATCCTCTACCAGCAAGTGATTTGGTGGGGATTTCAGCTAAAAAAAGATCCTTTGGAGAAGGAAATGGCAATCCACTCCAGGACTATTGCCTGGAAAATCCCATGGACAGAAGAGCCTAGTAGGCTACAGTCCATGGGGTCGCAGAGTCGGACACGACTGAGCGATTTCACTTCACTTCAGCTAAAAAAAAGCCTTAAAACTCCAATTAAAAAACACTCAGAAACAAATTGAGGTGTTAGAATATCCGTTCATATCATACAATGTATCAGATCTATAAGGAAAGAAACAATATGATTTCCATGGAAACTCCTTGTAAACTAATCCTAGAAACGTATTTTACTATTATACAAAAGTATGCTAACTCCATAGCTCAGCCAAGTGGAGTGACACCAGCAATCCCCTCTCCTTCTGCAGCATTTGGGCCAGTGTTTGTTGTACACTGATTGATCTGCTGTCAGTCCATGCTGCAAAACCAGCTTCTAACCTATATTCCAAATCATTGCTCTACAGTTGGCCACCAGACCTGTGATGGTCCCCTGGAATTCCAACCAGCTTCCTCAGAAACACTGCTGCTACCATCAGGCTGGGGAGGAGAAAGAAGGCTGCCTTCCCCATTTATGAGGACTTCTCTCCAGACCCTTGAGTTAAAACCAGACCATAATGTTTGGCAGCTAAAACTAAGACCTGGATGATATTACCAAGAGCCACATAAGGAAGATGATTTGAGGTAATTCGGAGACCTTTTGAATAATCTTTTGATTATTGTCTCCAATAATTTGGTCACCTCATGTGAAGAGTTGACTCATTGGAAAAGACCCTGATCCTGGGAGGGATTGGGGGCAGGAGGAAAAGGGGATGACAGAGGATGAAATGGCTGGATGGCATCATTGACTTGATGCACATGAGTCTGGGTGAACTCCAGGAGTTGATGATGGACAAGGAGGCCTGGCGTGCTGCGATTCATGGAGTTGCAAAGAGTCAGACACGACTGAGTGACTGAACTGAACTGAACTGATTGTCTTTTGAATAATCATGCATTTGTGCTTAATCACTCAGTCATGTCCAACTCTTTGTGACCCGGTCGCCTGCCGGGCTCCTCTGTCCTTGGGGATTCTCCAGGCAAGAATACTGGATTGCCATGCCCTCCTCCAGAGGATCTCCCCAACCCAGGGATCAAACCCAGGTCTCCTTCATTGCAGGCTGATTACCGGCTGAGCCACCAGGGAAGCCCAACCATGCTTTTATTTTTAGCATCAGTAGAAACAAAATTAGCCTGCTATTGTAGTTTAATATACTATTTCAATAATTTTGAATTTGCAACAAAACTTTAATTATGCATTTATTTTGATGCAAATTCAAAATTATTGAAATAGTATATTAAAATACAATAGCATGTTAATTTTGTTTCTAGTGATGCTAAAAAGAGTAGTAAAAGTCTTAACACAATATATTTAAAGTAAATAATAAAAGAGCTCTCAGAAGCTATTAGAGCATCCACAGAACCTGGCAGTTGGACTCCTAGCATGTGTGATCACCTAAGAACTCTATTCTATCTGCCCAGGTTGTACAAATGCTGATCCTAATGAGATACTGCATATTGCATAACATCAGTTTTGAAAAGGCTTTGGATTTTTTGGGACCAGTTAGTTGCCTGAGACTCCAGTCCCAACAGAACTAATTCAGTCAAGACCAATTTTCCCAGTGCTACTTTACTGAGGACCTGGGTGATGTTACGCAAAGCTATATAAGGAACATGATTTGAGATAATTTACAGATTAGTCCTGTTCCTACAAGATTTGCTAGAGACAAATAGAAAAGCTTTCAACTTGACCAGGGCTCAACTTTTATTCAGTTTTTTAAGTTTTTTTTTTAATGTGGACTGTTTTTAAAGTCTTTATTGAATTTGTTACAATATTTCTCCTGTTTTCTGTTTCGGATTTTGGCCACGAGGGATGTGGGATCTTAGTTCCGTGACCAGGGATTGAACTGGCACCCCCTGCATTGAAGGGTGAAGTCTTACCCATTGAACTGCCAGGGAAGTCCCACGCCTCAACTTTTAAATTCACAACAGCGAAGGGAAAAAAATGCATCTGGCTTTCCTACTTCATTTCTCTTTTAGTTGGTGTTCAGTTTTGCTTTCTCTCCCTCAGAAAAATGGCCAAATTGCTGTTTCTTTATATCTCTGACATTTTCTAAATCCAATAAATGTTATATCATAATTATAACAACACAAATAATGAGTCATAAACACTTCTGTAATCCTAGCAGCCCTGAGCTGCACTTCTAGAGATGGTGAACTGAAGAAACAGAATTATGTAATTAAAATAAGCTTTTCCCAACCACAACCTCATCTTTTTTTTTTAACGATAATAGAGGTTTTCATGTATTATGTGGCTACTCTGTACTAAGCACTGTGCTAAGTACATTAAGTGTGTGTGCGTGCCCACTTAGTGGTGTCTGACTCTTTGCGACCCCATAGACTGCAGCCTGCCAGGCTCCTCTGTCCATGGGATTTTCCAGGTGAGACTACTGGAATAGTTTACCATTTCCTACTCCAAGGGATCTTACCCACTCAGGGATAGAACCCATGTCTCTTGTGTCTCCTATGTTAGCAGGCAGACTCTTTACCACTGTGCAACCTGGGAAGCCCTAAGCGTATTACATACGATTTATTATTTCATTGATATAATTTTATGGAATGGAGACTTCCCCAGTGGCTCAGCAGTAAAGAGTCCACCTGCAATGCAGGAGACGTGGGTTCAATTCCTGGGTTGGGAAGATCCCCTCAAGAAGGAAATGACAATTCACTCTAGTAATCTTGCCTGGAAAATCTCATGGACAGAGGAGCCTGACAGTCTACAGTCCTTGCTGTTGTTGTTCAGTCATTCAGTCACACCCAACTCTTTTGCAACCCCATGGACTATGTAGCCCACCAGGCTCCTCCATCCATGGGATTTTCCAGGCAATAATACTGGTGTGGGTTGCCATTTCCTTCTCCAGGGGATCTTCCCAACCCATGGAGTCTCTAAAGAACTGGACGTGACTGATGGGCATGAGTTTGAGTGAACTCCAGGAGTTGGTGATGGACAGGGATTCATGGGATTGCAAAGAGTCGACACGACTGAGTGACTGAACTAAACTGAACTGAGCGACTAGACAACAACAAGTCTGTGCCAAGCATTGTGCTAAGCACATTTTATATGATTTATTACTTCACTGATACATATTTTGACATTTACTACACCGTCTTTCATTATGATGTGACCATTTCCTAAGAAATGTCCTAGGTAGCTCCCAATGAGAGCACAACTTACACACTGAAGTCTCCTTACCCATATCCCAAGCTACACTCCTGCTCATTTGTTTCATCCTCTGTATTGTCATAAGACCCGTCTTTCTAAATATTTAATCTCTTTAACCATGTAATTCCCTTCCAAAGAATCACCCTCCTTAGCCTCTTGACTTCAAGAAGCATCCCAGTCTTATGCCTGGTGCTCCTAGATAAAACTAGTTCCTGGTTCCAGTCTTACAAAATACTGTTCTCAAGGAGACAATATTCCTTCCACTCCTGGGTGAATTAATTAGTTGAATTGGTGAACCCCAAGAGAAAACTGTGCGACAGGCAGGCAACTGGGGATGGGGATGGGAATGGGGGTGAAAGGAGTTTGGGATAAGAGACTCCAGATGGAGACAGAATTGAAAGGAAAATGGTTTTTAATAAACCTTCTATCGCCTTACATCCAAGACCTCCTAGGATGTAGGCAATAATTTAAGAAATAAGGGAGCCTGTCACGTTTACCCTCATCTCTGTCCCCTCTTTCCCTGGCAGCAGGGCCTAGACAGCAAATAGTGGAGTTGGTGGAGACAAAAGTGGGACGCCAAACTAACACGTTTTGCAAGGAATGTGGCCACAGCTAACTACAGGAATTGAGAAGGTGGACCCAAGGATACCAACTCTCAACCCGCCGGCTGCCTTAACTCCAACCTAGGGGAAACCGCGACTGGAGCGGACCCAATTCTCCCAATCCTGCAGATGGGGGTGGGAGGAAAACGACTTTGCTCCGCCCTCCGAGCTGGGCGGTGACCTGTAGGCGGCAGCGCTCCCCGCTTTCCCCGGCTCTCATTTAGGGCGCAGCGCTGGAAACGCGGATCGCCGTGAGCGCTCTGAGGTTAGAAGTCCAGCGGCGACATGAGCTCGAGGCCGGTGTTCCTGAGCGCGGCTGATGTACAGGACCACCTCCGCAGCTCCAGCCTGCTCATCCCGCCTCTGGAGACCGCTCTGGCCAACTTCTCCAGCGGCCCCGACGGAGGAGTCGTGCAGCCTGTGCGCACCGTGGTGCCAGTCGCCAAGCACAGCGGGTAAGTGAGGAAGGCCGGGTCTGGGGCTGGAGAAACTGGAAAGGAGGAAGGGGAGAGGTGAGAAGGGAAGCAGCAGGAGAAAAGAAAGGAGGGCTTTCCTAATCCCTACTAATAACACCTTTCACCTAATTTGTGCAACCCACTGTGGGCGCTTTAAAGCCCTTATCTGGTTTCATTCAACACACTCCATATGTACGTGGCTATTGATGCAGCTATTTGCTGATGGGAAAACCGAAGACTCAAGAGGTGAAGCGAGTGACCCAAGGTTATGGCAGCTAGTAAGTGGCAGAACTGAGGTAGTTTTTCTCATCCAGAGGCAGACTCGAACGTACTCTGCACACTGCTAAAGGCAACGGCAGAGGGATGGGGACAAAGGAGGGAGAAGGCCAGTAGGGCAATGAATGAGGAAAGAGACAGAAAGGGCCACAGGGACTTGACAGGATGCCTCCGCATTGACGGGAAGGGGTTGAAGTTGCTCCCTCTCTTCTCCTAGGTTCCTGGGGGTCATGCCCGCCTACAGTGCAGCAGAGGACGCCCTGACCACCAAGCTGGTCACCTTCTATGAGGGCCACAGCACCACCCCGACTGTCCCCTCCCATCAGGCTACCGTGCTACTCTTCCAGCCGAGCAATGGCTCCCTTCTGGCGGTGAGCAACTCCCTGCCCAGGGGTTTAGGGGGGGCTGCTGTGCACAAAGCTAGGCTCAGAATTTAGGCAAGGGGGAGTATTGAATGTGACCACATATGCCCCTCTCTGAATGACTGGATGCCAGTGACTGTGTAGTTTACCTGTGACTGTGTATCTGTTTCTAGGACTGCCTGAGGATGTAACCCAGCATCAGAGACCACTGCTGCTTCCAGTGTGTGAACTTGTAGAAGTAATGATCTTGTCATTCTTGTAGTGATCTTGTCCTATACCAGTTACTACAAATATACAGCTTGCACAAATCCAGTAGCTAAGGAAACTTTTAACATGAATCTGTAACATTTAGTTACATGAGTTACAGATTAGGGGCACTCTCTGATACGTGGGAGTATATTCTAAGGGGTACACAGTGACCTGTTTTAACATTTAATGATAATATCAAAAAAATAGTAATGGTCTATATTTGTGAATTACTTTGTGTATGTCAGGTACTGTTCTAAATACTTCATATGTATTAATGCTTTTAATTCTTAAAACCACTCTGTGAGGTAATTTTATTACCCCATTTTGTAGATGAGAAAATTGAGTCATAGAGCAGCTATGCCAAACGTTGCCAAGTTTACATAGCTAACAGGGGCATGGATGGACTGGACTTCATACCTACTCTGTGTAAGCCCAGGGCCTATACTGTCTTAGCATAGTAGACTATGCTCCTCTGCCTTTCTAATAGCCACTTACTGGGCATTTATTATGTGCCAGGCAAGAGAAATTGATCTCATTCAATTCTGACAACTTTCCTCTACAATTTTCTCAGAATTTCAGACTCCCCAAGGAAGCTGGCTATGTATTACTCCTCTGAAAAGCGTATTTAGTTCTTGACAACTTCTGCTCACCCAGTGGAAATGACATCCATACTACTTACCAAGAGTGCTTACTGAGGAAATTGGTACCACCTCAGGCTTTGGAACTAAATGACAAGGCCTGAAATTCTTCCTGAATCTGACTGATAGCCAAGCAGTTCACTTCCTTGTCCATAAAATGAGAGTACTGATACTACTTGATGAGGACCAATTGAGATGAATAATATAAACAGAGGACAGCAGAGCAAAGGATGGTGGTGATTACTAGCCAGGTGTAATTCAGAACCACCTGGGGAGATTTTAAAAACAATGTCGTCTGGGTCCTATCCTTAGTAATCCAGATTCAGCTAACCTAAGGATATATCTGTGGAGAAGGAAATGGCAACCCACTCCAGTGTTCTTGCCTGGAGAATCCTAAGAATAGGGGAGCCTGGTGGGCTGCCATCTCTGGGGTCACACAGAGTCGAACACGGCTGAAGTGACTTAGCAACAGCAAAGATATATCTGAGAATCAGTATCTTCACAAACCTACCCACGTGTACAGGAGGAGTTGAGAGCCACCGAGGGAGAGTTTCAGGGCCTTTGCAGAGATGTCAGATGACTTACTTTGAGAATCCTGGGGCAAATAAAGCAAATGGGCATTTCTTGAGGGCTGGCCATATGTTAAATGTCTTCATTTTTGCCAATGCCTTTAAACCTCACAAAAACCCTCTGAATGGTTGCCATTATCTTTGTTTTTACAGGTAGGAAAAACAAAGTGCTTATAGATTAAGATATTTGTTCAAAGTTACATTTCTTATAAGTGGAGGAATTGGTTCCAGGCAAAACACTCTCCTTGCAGACTATTATGATGCTTTCTGGCACTTCCCAGGTACTAGTGGTTAAGGATCCACCTGCCAATGCGAGAGACACAAGAGATGCAAGAGACACAGATTTGATTCCTGGAACAGGAAGATTCCCCAGAGTAGGAAATGGCAACCCACTCCAGCCAATATTCCTGCCTGGAGAATTCCATAGACAGAGGAGTGTAGTGGGCTACAGTCCATGGAGTCGCAAGGAGTCAGACACAACTGAACCCCCACCCACACACACACACAATGCTTTCTAGGGCTAACTCTTTTAGAGCATCTTTTCTCTGCTTAAGTGGTGAGTCCAGATGCCCCTTCCTCACTGTCTCTCCTTTCCTCCAAGGTCATGGATGGAAACGTCATAACTGCAAAGAGAACAGCTGCAGTGTCTGCTATTGCCACCAAGGTAAGATTAGTGCAAGCTGGTGGGTGGAACTGAGTATCTCAAATTTGAAGGTCTAAGTAGAGGTGAGGAACATTTTTATTTTCTATGGGCATAGATGAAACATCGTATGCCAAATGTAGGATGTCAGGTGAGCACAGTGATTCACGAAATGATTGGCTACCACAATGAGCCCAAGATTCTGAGTACCTTACATGTGCTTTTTCTGATGATCACACCAGCCTTGATGATTATCTCCTTTTGCCAAGTATAGGAAATATGACTCACAGAGGTTTTGCAAGTTGATCAGGATCACACAGCTAATAAATGTCAGAGCAGGAATTTAAAACTTGACCTCTTGACTCCCAGATTGCTTTCTTGCCCCTGATCCACACTGTTCCTGGCAAATCAGTATGGTTACCCCATTGCCCAGAGTCAGGACTTCACAAAAAGCAGAGGGGACAACATATCCAAGCCAGAAAAATGTATTCATTCATATTCTATCATGTATCAGGCACTGTTCTAAATGTCAGATATGTGGTAGTGAACAAAACAGAGGCTGACATACACAGAGCTGGTGAGACAATAAATAAAATAAAAAGTGAAATTCGTAGTATGATTTGCTTTAAAAAAAATAACCAACAACAAACCCTTTGGGAATTTAATAATAGGCTAGGGTTTGCTCCTAAACCACCATCCACACCGCCAGTTAGAAGGATGAAAATAAAGGAGAACCAAGGGTATTGGGAAGCAGTGGCATTTAAAATTATCAAGGACAGACCTCACTGAGGTGACATTTGAGTAAAGACAAAAAAAAGTGAGTGACAAACAGGAGGAAGCTAGGAGCCCTTGAGGCAGACAGATGATAATGTTTCTAAGCAGTGCAAGGGCATCCTACAAGAAAAACAGTATTTTTAGAGGTTAGGGTGAAAAAGAAGAGAAACAGTTAAAGTCTGGAATCTTTCACATTAAGGATCTGGGAGTGCTGACTTATGAGGTCTAAGCAGAAAGGAAACGAGGGGTCCAGTGGAAGGCTGGAGCAGCAAAGACCAGATGTTCAGATCGTGTTTTAAGGTCTTCTAAACACATGATGATAAGGGAAGAATGTGGGGATAAATCTGGTTTAATTATGTAGCAAGGGATTATACTACAGTACGTACCTTGAGGAACTGGTTTTTTTTGTTTGTTTGTTTAATTATATCCAGACCCAACTCAGATTAAAGTAATCAAGGGACTCTGAGGTATATTCCCGGGTAACTTAGAGGGACTCTAACAATATCGCCCTACATTTGAAAAGGTCTTTGATTTTTTTCCAAAATAATTTTCAACCCACTGTCTCAACTTATTTTTGGGTTTGTATGAGGAAGGCAGAGCTAGAATTACTGGCCTCATTTTGTGCAGAAAGAAAATGGAGACTAAGATTTCCTGAAGTCAGACAGCACAGGTAGCTGTAGGTCTTTCTGTACCAGGTCAATAGTTTCCAGCCCAGGCTATGCAGCAGCAGCCTCTGGAAAAAAAATAAAATACAATTTTTTTATTCAGTTTCCCAAAACCATTGAATTGAAATCGCTGAGGGTAAGGCCAAAGAATCTAGGTGTTTTGGTTTTTTATGGTTTCTAGTTAATTCTGATGATCAACCAGGTTAATTCTTCTAGACCCAGCTCTCAGTTACACTGTGCTTTTTGAATGGATAAAAATATGCACTCCAAGAAATGTTAAGAATCATTGAGTTGATGCTTCAGAGTTTAGGCTTAAACTACACCACTTTTTTCCTAGGGATTCGGTTGGGCTATTTCAATAAGGAGCAAATATTTATTTTACTTTTTGTGCTACAGGAGTAGAATGTTTTCTTTTCCATCACTTCTGTTTTATTTAGGGCTTTTGGGAGAAGGACACGTACTAGGAAGTTCTTGGGTTTGATGGACACTGTAACTTTGCGTCTGGGTTGCATATACCCTGAGCTGGGGACTCTGGCATGCTTGATGATATGTATCAGGGTTTATTCTTGACATGCAGTTATTCAACAAATACCTAAGTGCCCACTAGGCACCAGGTCCTGTGCTCAGCATGGGACATAGAATGGTGACTAAAACCAAATACAGAACCTGCAGTCACGGAGCACAGAGTGCATTTGGGGAGACAGATATTAATCTAAAGGTCGCACCAGTTAATGTGAAAACTACAATCCTGAGAGATACATTGAATGAAAGGGGAGCAAAACAAAAAGTAGGGGGGGGAAGTGTCTTGCTCCAGGCTGTGGGATTTGCCAAGGCTTAAGGGCTTCCCTTGTGACTCAACTGATGAAGAATCCGCCTGTAATGCAGGAGACTTGGGTTCGATCCCTGGATTGGGAAGATTCCCTGAAGAAAGGGACGGTTACCCACTCCAGTATTCTTGCCTGGAGAATTCCATGGACTGTATGGTCCATGAGGTCACAGAGTCAGACACGACTGAGAGACTTTCACTTCTTTTGTGAGGGTTAGCTGAGCTTCAGTTCAGTTCAGTTGCTCAATCATGTCCGACTCTTTGCAACCCCATGGACTGCAGCACACCAGGCTTCCCTGTCCATCACCAACTTCCAGAGCTTACTCTCAAACTCATGTCCATTGAGTCGGTGACACCATCCAACCATCTCATCCTCTGTTGTCCCTTTCTCCTCCTTCTCCTCCCATCTTCAATCTTTCCCAGCATCAGGGTCTTTTCAAATGAGTCAGTTCTTCACATCAGGTGGCCAAAGTATTGGAGCTTCAGCTTCAACATCAGTCCTTCCAATGAATATTCAGGACTGATTTCCTTTATGATGGACTGGTTGGATCTCCTTGCAGTACAAGGGACTCTCAAGAGTCTTCTCCAACACCATAGTTCAAAAGCATCAATTGTTCGGCGCTCAGCCTTCTTCACAGTCCCAACTCTCACATCCATACATGACCACAGGAAAAACCATAGCCTTGACTAGACAGACCTTAGTCAACAAAGTCATGTCTCTGCTTTTGAATATACTATCTAGGTTGGTTGCCCAAAAAGCCTCTTGATGAAAGTGAAGGTGGAGAGCGAAAAAGTTGGCTTAAAGCTCAACATTCAGAAAACGAAGATCATGGCATCCGGTCCCATCACTTCATGGGAAATAGATGGGGAACAGTGGAAACAATGTCAGACTTTATTTTTTTGGGCTCCAAAATCACTGCAGATGGTGACCTGTCTCTTATACACATCTAGATGTGTATAAGAGACAGGACATACACAGAGCTGGTGAGACAATAAATAAAATAAAAAGTGAAATTCGTAGTATGATTTGCTTTAAAAAAAATAACCAACAACAAACCCTTTGGGAATTTAATAATAGGCTAGGGTTTGCTCCTAAACCACCATCCACACCGCCAGTTAGAAGGATGAAAATAAAGGAGAACCAAGGGTATTGGGAAGCAGTGGCATTTAAAATTATCAAGGACAGACCTCACTGAGGTGACATTTGAGTAAAGACAAAAAAAAGTGAGTGACAAACAGGAGGAAGCTAGGAGCCCTTGAGGCAGACAGATGATAATGTTTCTAAGCAGTGCAAGGGCATCCTACAAGAAAAACAGTATTTTTAGAGGTTAGGGTGAAAAAGAAGAGAAACAGTTAAAGTCTGGAATCTTTCACATTAAGGATCTGGGAGTGCTGACTTATGAGGTCTAAGCAGAAAGGAAACGAGGGGTCCAGTGGAAGGCTGGAGCAGCAAAGACCAGATGTTCAGATCGTGTTTTAAGGTCTTCTAAACACATGATGATAAGGGAAGAATGTGGGGATAAATCTGGTTTAATTATGTAGCAAGGGATTATACTACAGTACGTACCTTGAGGAACTGGTTTTTTTTGTTTGTTTGTTTAATTATATCCAGACCCAGCTCAGATTAAAGTAATCAAGGGACTCTGAGGTATGTTCCCGGGTAACTTAGAGGGACTCTAACAATATCGCCCTACATTTGAAAAGGTCTTTGATTTTTTTCCAAAATAATTTTCAACCCACTGTCTCAACTTATTTTTGGGTTTGTATGAGGAAGGCAGAGCTAGAATTACTGGCCTCATTTTGTGCAGAAAGAAAATGGAGACTAAGATTTCCTGAAGTCAGACAGCACAGGTAGCTGTAGGTCTTTCTGTACCAGGTCAATAGTTTCCAGCCCAGGCTATGCAGCAGCAGCCTCTGGAAAAAAAATAAAATACAATTTTTTTATTCAGTTTCCCAAAACCATTGAATTGAAATCGCTGAGGGTAAGGCCAAAGAATCTAGGTGTTTTGGTTTTTTATGGTTTCTAGTTAATTCTGATGATCAACCAGGTTAATTCTTCTAGACCCAGCTCTCAGTTACACTGTGCTTTTTGAATGGATAAAAATATGCACTCCAAGAAATGTTAAGAATCATTGAGTTGATGCTTCAGAGTTTAGGCTTAAACTACACCACTTTTTTCCTAGGGATTCGGTTGGGCTATTTCAATAAGGAGCAAATATTTATTTTACTTTTTGTGCTACAGGAGTAGAATGTTTTCTTTTCCATCACTTCTGTTTTATTTAGGGCTTTTGGGAGAAGGACACGTACTAGGAAGTTCTTGGGTTTGATGGACACTGTAACTTTGCGTCTGGGTTGCATATACTCTGAGCTGGGGACTCTGGCATGCTTGATGATATGTATCAGGGTTTATTCTTGACATGCAGTTATTCAACAAATACCTAAGTGCCCACTAGGCACCAGGTCCTGTGCTCAGCATGGGACATAGAATGGTGACTAAAACCAAATACAGAACCTGCAGTCACGGAGCACAGAGTGCATTTGGGGAGACAGATATTAATCTAAAGGTCGCACCAGTTAATGTGAAAACTACAATCCTGAGAGATACATTGAATGAAAGGGGAGCAAAACAAAAAGTAGGGGGGGGAAGTGTCTTGCTCCAGGCTGTGGGATTTGCCAAGGCTTAAGGGCTTCCCTTGTGACTCAACTGATGAAGAATCCGCCTGTAATGCAGGAGACTTGGGTTCGATCCCTGGATTGGGAAGATTCCCTGAAGAAAGGGACGGTTACCCACTCCAGTATTCTTGCCTGGAGAATTCCATGGACTGTATGGTCCATGAGGTCACAGAGTCAGACACGACTGAGAGACTTTCACTTCTTTTGTGAGGGTTAGCTGAGCTTCAGTTCAGTTCAGTTGCTCAATCATGTCCGACTCTTTGCAACCCCATGGACTGCAGCACACCAGGCTTCCCTGTCCATCACCAACTTCCAGAGTATATTTCTCCCGGCAATCTTGATTCCAGCTTGTGCTTCATCCAGCCCAGCATTTCACGTGATGTACTCTACATATAAGTTAAATAAGCAGGGTGACAATACACATCCTTGATGTACTCCTTTTTCGATTTGGAACTGAGATCCAAAATAGCTGAACTTGCATTAGAATAATAATAGGACCTACTGTGAGGAGCAGAGGGAAAGTACTCCAGGCAGAGGAAAGAACCTGTGGAGAGCGAAGCCCTGTGGTTGGTAAAGGCATGTGTGCTTGGGGAGCAGCAGGGAGGCTTCTTGCCTGAAAGACCAGAGGTGCAGAGAGTGTGTCCAGAGGGGAAGCTGGGCTGACCAGAGTGCCAGACCATACAAGGCCTTAGTGAATGCAAATGAAACGTAGTCTTTCAAACTCTTTAAGAAACCTAGCAGATTCATATATATGCTTTTAATTATCTGCATGCTCTAGGAAAAGAATGAAGTGGCACCAATCCTATTATGATTCAATAAATATCATAAATGTTATACCATTTAGGAAAAGAGATGTCAGTTATAACATTATTATCAGGGCAGCGTGTCAAGCAAGACAAGCAAGCAGAATTACATATTTACTCTCAGAGGTTAAAGGTTACTTTTACAGGAAACTGCAACCATTTCTGAAGCCCACGTGTACTTCCAAGAATAGATTTATATTAACTGAGAACTGAAAAAAAATTATTTAGTTAAAGAAAAATTACCTAATTCTCCTTACTGAGTGGGAACATAAGTTATTGTCATTTTGAAACCTTTTCAAATCAAGTTTCTTTGAACTATAGTTGATAGCAGAAAATGATATCTCTCCTGTGCAGATGCAGGAGATAGAATCTCTAATCACCTGCTAATATTTGAGACTCCTTTTTGCTAGTGATTAATGATTAAAAACACTTTTTTTTAAGGTTGCACTCCAGAATCTCAATAATGGTAATTACTGATACAGAGCAGATCAAGATCAACTTTTATTAAATGAAATAGAGAAAAGAAGATGGTCTTATTTAACATGGATGATTTGAGGAGCAAGTGATGTCCTTTCTCAATGCTAGTAGTTCTTAAATGGAAACAGTTAAGACCAACTGTTTCCAGAGACAACTGCCCCAGAGACAATTAGCAATGTTTGAAGACATTTTTGGTTGTCACAACTGAGGGCATAGGGGGTGCTAATGGACAGAGGCCAGGGATGCTGCCAAGTATCCTGTAGTGCACAGCACAGCCCTCCCACCTGCCAACTACCCAAACCCTGCCAACAAAGAATTATCCAGTCCAAATATCAGTAGTGCTGAGGTCAAGAAACCCTGCTTTATTTCTCATAGGTAATAGTAGATACATGCCAATTCTGTGCAAATAAGACTGTCTCTGTTTTAATGGGACTTACACACCAGTACAAGAAAATAAATTTGTAAACAAACAAGTGCTATGAAGTGGTAAATTCTATCAGAGAGGTCAGAAAGACTTTACTGGAGAGCTGATCATACAACCTCACCCCCAAATAAAGACACAAATATACCCTGAGGAGGTCCCACAAATGCCATCTCTACATTCCTCTTTAAAGGAAGACAGAGGCTGAGACAGGATCAACAGAGAGTAGGCACAGCAAATATAGCTTGAGAACTTAGGTTCACAAGGATTCATGGATTCCAAAAGCAACTCACAGCTCTGAGAAGTAGGTTGGCTTATCATGTTCCTGAGATGGGATAGCACAGGAGAAAGCATGTGGGCGTTGGAGAATGAAAGATGAGGTTTTGGAGCCCTACTGTGCCATTTAATAATTACAGGGCTCTAAGCAAGTTACATAACTTCTTTGGACCTCAATTTCTTTATCTTTAAGAAGAGGATAACTGTGGGAGCATCTAGCTCATGGAGTTAATTGTCTGGACTAAAAGAGATCATGAAGGTTAAGCATTGGTATATATTAGGTACCCAGTGAAGGCTTGTCTCTCCCTCCCGCACCATATAGAGTGGAAATGGAAATACAAAATGATATGTCCTTGATTGCCTGAGAGGTTTTGAGTGAAGATCCCCTGATTCTCAAACTGTACTTGATCCTCTCCTGACTTCGAGTCTCTCTTGATCTTTTCTATCGCCTTTCTGTCAAATAGTTTTTGAAACCTCCAAACAGTGACGTGTTGTGTATCCTTGGAGCTGGGGTCCAGGCTTACAGCCATTATGAGGTCTTCACAGAACAGTTCTTCTTTAAGGAGGTAAGTCCAGGGAGGGAGGTGGGGGATGCGGGGAGGAAGCAGCAGTGACGTTTCTCTATACTCCTTTGTTAAAATATAAGTTATGCTGAACCTGTCAGGTTGGGAGTACAACATCTAGACCATTCTTTTAATGACTTGTGTGAAAGTCCCATTGGAGATGAAGAGTTGAGGGGAAGGCCTGAGTCACTTCTTCCAGTTTCTCAGTTTGTAGAGTGCACCTAGGTACACAGAGCCTACTCAGTTACTTAAAGGATTGTATTATATCCATTGCATACATGCAGTTTTTCTTTTGGCCCCTTTCTGTTCCTTCTCTTAGCAGAATCTGGGGTCCTCAAGGGTTAGGAATCCAGGAACTGACAATGAGGTCTGGAGAGCAGGAGGCCACAGCATGCCCCTTCAAAGCCGAGACATCAGTCCACCCTTCCCCATTCTGTCTGGCTCACGTTTCCTGTTATTTTTGATACACTTGATACTGCTTATATTTGATTTTTTTTCCTATGTGTGTGAGAGGGGTGGGGAAGATTTAAGGTGTGATTTTTTATGATAGAACTGGTACCTCTGCTTTGAGAAATGAAAATATAATGAAGAAAAATTCCCTTTTATCTATTTTCAAAGACAAGTAGTTAACATTTCTAGTCTTCTCTCATCTGCTTTTCATAACATAGTTTTATGATTTTTTATGCTTTTGACCAAGGTATAATTGACATACAATATCATATTAGTTTCTGGTGTACATCATAATGATTGGATATTTATAGGCATTTCAAAATGATCACCATGATACGTCTGGTTACCTTTTGTCACCATACAAAGTTATTATCGTACTATTGACTGTATTCTCTATGCTGCACATTGTATCTCCATGACTTAATTATTTTATAACTAGAAGTGTGTACTTCTTAATCCCCTTCATCTATTTCACTCATCCCCAGCTCCTCCCTCACCCTTCCGGCAATCACCACAAGTAGTTTCTTTCATTTGTTCTCTCTATGTATATATCAGTTTCTCAGTTATTTTGTTTGTTCATTCATTTGAGGTCTTTTTGATTCCACATGTAAGTGAGATCATATACTATTTCTCTGTCTGACTTATTTTGCATAGCATAAAAACCCTCAAGATCCACATTTTTGTCTTAGCTAACAAGATTTCATTATTTTTATGGATGAACAATATTTCATGTCATGTGTACACACATGACAATTGCTTTATCCATTTATTAATTGATGGACACAGGTTGTTTCCATATCCTTGTTATTGTAAATAATGCTGCAGTGAATATGGGGGTACCTACCGCTTTTTGCCTTACTGTTTTGTTTTCTTTAGATAAATGCCCGGAACTGGAATTCCTGGATCATATGGTAGTTTTTTGTTCTCTATTTTTTATTTAAATTTAAAAAATGTTCACAATCTCATGTTGGCTTCTGCCATACAACAATATAAATTATAGATACATCCCCTCTCTCCCTAGCCTCCCTCCCCTGCCCCCATCCCATCCCTCCAGGTCATCACAGAGAGCCAGACTGGGCTCCCTGTGCTACACAGCAACCTCTCACCAGCTACTCTTCTGACACCTGATACTGTATGTATGTTGATGCTACTTTCTCAACTCATGCCACTCTCTCCCTCCCACACAGTGTCCACAAGTCCATGCTGTACATCTGCATCTCCATTCCTTCCCTGAAAATAGTTTCATTAGCATCATTTTTCCAGATTCCATATATATGCGTTAACATACTATATTTGTTTTTCTCTTTCTGACGTGCTTCACTCTTTATAACAGGATTTAGGTTCATCCACCTCGCTAGAACTGACCTGATTCAAATTTGTTCATTTTTATGGCTGAGTAATATTCCATTGTGTATCTGTACCACATCTTCTTTATCCATTCATCAACTGATGAACATCTAGGTTGCTTCCAGGTCCTGGGTATTGGAAACAGTGCTGCTATGAACACTGGGCTACACGTGCCTTTTTGATTACTTTTTTTTCCTCAGGGTATATGCCCAGTAGTGGGGTTGCTGGATCATATGGTAGTTTTATCCCTAGATTTTAAAGGACTCTCCATAACGGCTGTATCAGTTTCCATTCCCACCAACAGTACAGGAGGGTTCCCTTTTCTCCGCATCCTCTCCAGCATTTATTATTTTAGATTTTTTGATGATGGCCATTTTGACTGGTATGAGGGGATACCTAGTTGTAGTTTTGATTTGCATTTCTCTAAAAGTTAGTGATGCTGAGCATCTTTTGTCTCTGCCGTCTGTATGTCTTCTTTGGAAAAGTGTCTTTAGGTCTTCTGTCCATTTTTTGATTGGGCTGTTTGTTTTCCTAATATTGGCCTGTATGAGCTGCTTATTGGAGTATAGTTGATTCCCAATGTTGTGTTAGTTTTAAGTATACAGAAACATGATGAATATATATATATATATATATTCTTTTTCAGATTCTTTTCACATACAAATTATTACAGAATATTGAGTAGAGTTTCCCATGTAATACAGTTGGTCATTGCTATTATCTGCTGTATATATAGTAGTGTGTATGTGCTAATCTCAACCTCCAAATTTATCCCTTACCCTCAGCCTTTGCCCTATGGTAACTATGAATTTGTTTTTGAAGTCTTGGAATCTGTTTCTGAAATAAGCTCATTTGTATCATATTTTTAGATTCCACATATAAGTGATATCAAATGATATTTGTCTTTCTCTGATTTACTTCACTTAGTATGGTAATCTATAGGTCATCCATGTTGCTGCAGATGGCATTATTTCACTCTTTTTATGGCTGAGTAATATTCCATTTTATGTATGTACCACATCTTCTATATTCATTCATCTGTCTATAGACATTTAGGTTGCTTCCATGTCTTGGCTATTATAAATAGTGCTATAGTGAACATCGGGGTGTATGTATCTTTTCAATTTATGGTTTTCTCTAGATATATGCCCAGGAGTGGAATTCCTGGATTATATGGTAGCTCTGTTTTTACTTTTTTAAAGGAACTTCCATACTGTTTTCTATAGTGACTTCGCCAGTTTATATTTCCACTGTGTGGGAGGGTTCCATTTTCTGCACACACTCCTCCAGCATTTGTTGTTTGTGGACTTTTTGATTATGGCCATTCTGACTAGTGTGAAGTGATACCTCATTGTAGTTTTGATTTGCATTTCTCTAACAATGAGTGATGTTGAACATCTTTTCATATGCCTTTTGGCCATTTGTATGTCTTCTTTGAAGAAATGTCTATTTAGACCTTCTGCCCATTTTTTAATAGGGTTCTCTTTAAATTGAGCTGCATGAGCTGTTTGAATATTTTGAAGATTAATCCCTTGTTGGTCACTTCATTTGGAAATATTTTTACCCATTCTGTGGGTTATCTTTTCATTTTGTTTTGGTTTGTTTTGCTGTACCGAAGCTTTTAAGTTTAATCAGGTCATATTTGTTTATTTTTGTTTTCAATTCCATTACTCTAGGAAGTAGACCCAAAAAGTTATTGTTGTGATTTATGTCAAAGAGTGTCCTGCCAATGTTTTCCTCTAAGAATTTTATAGTGTCTAAGCTTACATTTAGTTTTTAATTAATTTTTAGTTTATTTTTATGTGTGATGTATGAAAATGTTCTAATTTAATTTTTTAAATGTAGCTGTCCAGTTTTCCCAGCACCACTTATTGAAGACACTGTCTTTTCTCCATTGCATCATCTTACCTCCTGCACTAGAGAGCAATTATAGATGGATATGTTTATCTCTGGGCTGTCTATCTTGTTCCATTGATCTATATGTCTGTTTTTAAGCCAGTACCATTACTGTTTTGATTACTGTAGTTCTGTAGTATAGTCAAAAGTCAGTGACCCTAACTCCTTGAGCACTGTTTTTCTTAGGATAGCTTTGGATATTCAGGGTCTTTGGTGTTTCTATACAAATTTTTAAATTTTTTGTTCTAGTTCTATGAAAAATGCCATGAGTAATTTGTAAATTACCTTGGGTAGTGTAGTTATTTTAACACTATTGGTTCTTCTAATCCAAGAACATGGTATATCTTTCCATCTGTTTGTGTCATCTTTGATTTATTTCATCAGAATCTTACAGTTTTTGGAGTACAGGTCTTTGCCTTTTATGGTAGGTTTATTCCTACATATTTTATCCCCTTCGATGTGATGGTAAATGGGATTGTTGCCTTAATTTCTCTTTCTGATCTTCTGTTGTTAGCCCATAGAAATGGAATAGATTCCTGTGTGTTAATTTTGTATCCTGCAATTTACTGAATTCATTGATGAGCTCTAATAGTTTTCTTGTAGCATCTTTAGGATTTTCTGTATCATCTGCAAACAGTGACAGTTTTATCTCTTCTTTTCCTATTTGGATTCCTTTTACTTCTTTTTCTTCTCTGATTGCCATGGCTAGGACTTCCAAAACTATGTTGAATAAAAGTAGTGAGAGTAAACATCCTTGTCTTCTTGATCTTAGAAGATATTGCTTTCAGCTTTTCAACACTGGGTTATCCATGAGTTTGTCATATATTTCCTTTATTAGGTTGAGGTATGTTCTTTCTATGCTCACTTTTGGAGAGTTTTTATCATAAACGGGTATTGAATTTTGTCAAAAGCTTTTCCTGCATCTACTAAGATGATCATATGGTTTTCACTCTTCAGTTTGTTAATGAGGTGTATCACACTGATTTGCAAATGTTGAAAACTTCTTGCATCCCAGGGATCAGTCCTGCTCGATCATGGTGTATGATCTTTTAATATATTATTGGGTTCAGTTTGCTAGTAGTTTGTTGAGTACTTTTGCATGTATGGTCATCAGTGATATTGGCCTATAATTTCTTGTTTTGCGGCATCTTTATCTGGTTTTGGAATCAGGTGATGACAGCCTCATAGAATGAGTTTGGGAGTGTTCCTTCCTCTGCAGTTTTTGAAATAGTTTCAGAGGGATCATGTTAGCTTTTCTCTAATTTTTTTTTGCAATTTTTTTCCTTGTAGTTGATTTCTGATTTAATAGCGATGTGAATGGTGGACTAAATAGTTTCTTTGGAAAAGTATTTATTGAGGACCTCTGCCCATTTTTAAATAAGGTTGTTTATTTTTATATTGTTTTATAAGTTCTTTGTATTTTTTGAATATTAACTTCTTATAACATAGTTTTAATCATTAATCTTTTAATCATAGTTTTAATAGTTTTCACTGAATGTTGTAACATCAGTTTTCCAGATTACCTCATATTTGTATAGTATTTCATAGTTTTCTATCAAGAACGGTAGTGTAGTTAACCATTTTCTTATAACTGGGCTTATTATACTGTTTTCACCTTAATTAATGAACTTATTCACATATAACATTTATTTCTATACTTATTATATTTCCTTATGAGGGCTTCTTTAAGCCTTATTTTCAACTGAAGGCTGACAGCTGCCACCGCAGACATTAAAATATATTAAACAAGCTAGCAAGTCTCCACTTCCTGGTGATGCCAGTGACCACCCTCTCCCTGCAAGCACTTCCCAGGAATCTAATTGTAGCTACTATTCTTGACCTCTCCTCTGCTGCACCATTCAGTCCTGTAAGCAAGTGCTCGTTGCTCAGTCAACCCCTTGGACTCTGGCCCACAAGGCTCTTCTGTCCATGAAATTCTCCAGACAAGAATACTAGAGAGGGTAGTCATTCCCTTCTCCAGGGGATCTCCCAGACCCAGGGATCAAACCTGGGTCTCCTGCATTGCAGGCAGATTCTTTACCATTTGAGCCACCAGGTAAGTCCCAATTTACTCCTGAAATCCTTCCAGCTTTTAATTCCTTACGTATCCTTCAGAGATCAAGCTGTTCCATGCATAACACTGCACATCCTGTTTGTTAATCTCCCACCTGTTATGACTCCCACCCTTACAGAGTCCCAAACAAACTGTGAGTTTGATGCTGACCTTGTCAGTTATAATTTGCATTTACATACATGTAAACTTAGGCTGGATGAGGTTAAATAGCTTGAGAAACAGTAAGTGACAGAGCAAAATTTGTTTCTAAACCTGTCTAGCTCCAGAATTTGCTCTGCTAATCACTAAGCTATATAATAGCTATTACACTACTGAGGCTGTGTGTCTCAAGCTAGAATTGAAAAACCTCCCCCCTTCCTGACATGGAAATGGGGTAGAGAAAGGTCATTTTCAAATCTGGCCTAGACAAATGTTCATTCACCGTAAGGAATGATTTAAATAACTGCAGCCTTAACCCTAGAGTATTTCAACTTTTCTTTGCAACTCCTAGGTTTGATGAAATGTAAACAGCCAAATAATCACAGCACCAATGTCCCTTTTATTCCCCTGAATGAAGGTGAGAATATGGAACCGCACCAAAGAAAATGCAGAGAAGTTTGTGAACACAGTGCCAGGAGAAGTGCGGATCTGTTCATCGGTCCAGGAGGCTGTGACGGGGGCAGATGTGATCATTCTGCAGCCTTAACCCTAGAGTATTTCAACTTTTCTTTGCAACTCCTAGGTTTGATGAAATGTAAACAGCCAAATAATCACAGCACCAATGTCCCTTTTATTCCCCTGAATGAAGGTGAGAATATGGAACCGCACCAAAGAAAATGCAGAGAAGTTTGTGAACACAGTGCCAGGAGAAGTGCGGATCTGTTCATCGGTCCAGGAGGCTGTGACGGGGGCAGATGTGATCATCACAGTCACCATGGCAACAGAGCCCATTTTGTTTGGTGAATGGGTGAAGCCTGGGGCTCACATCAATGGTAAGCAGAGTGGCTCCATGAACACTGGGTGGCCAGACTCTCCCTTGACTGGACCAAGGGGCTGCGTCTGCAGAGTTGCTTTACTCATGCAGAATGCCTGAGCTTTTTAATGGCCTCAGAAACATTTGTACCTTAAAGAAACAGTATGCACTCCAAAATATGAAACTAAAATCACAAACTCAAAACTAATAAATTTAATTAAAATTTTATAAAGTATAATATTATGGCAAATGATCAATTATAACTCAGTTCTTAAATGTCATGAAATTTAATTACAAAAGCCAAATGACTCACTTGTTCTTACCAACACTTGAAATTATTATTTTTTTAATTATAGCACAAAATACATTTTATGTGACTAAATGCATTTATGTGAATGCTTTTTCATATGTGGAGTAGGATAATTGGGACTTTAAACATAAGAGTTCCTTGGGCTCCTGAAGATCCTTAGATGACCCTGGGGGTTATAGCAAGATCTGGTCTATATTAAATACTTACGATAGCAGGTGCTGTTCTAAATTCTTTGCTATATGCTATATCACTGAATCTTGAAAACAACCTTATGAAGTAGGAACTATTGTTACCATGACTCCTGTATGGTAGGTAAACCAAGGCATGGAAAGATTAAGTAACTTGCCTAAAGTCAAAGGTTTTTAGAGGCAAAGCTGGGATTTGAACTAAGGCAATATACCCTCAAAGCCTAAGATCTTAAATGATACCCCATGTTATCTTTTAGTAAGAAAACTGGAGTCTGATTAGCAAGCAATAGAAAGCTAGAGACTTTAAACACATTACCAGTGCCCCATGTTTTAGCGACAGGCACATAGTGTGAACTCTAAGATCTCTGCACACATGTGCAAGGGCCAAGTATCATGATTATTTGTTCTTTCACAATTGTGTATTGAATCCCTACCATGGTTCAGGCACTGCTTTACATGCTGGGGAAGCCAAAGTAAACCAGCCATCAAGGTCACTGCTTTCCTGCTGTTTACATTCTAGAGAAGGGAGATAGACAATCAGCAAACAGATGAGCTAGACAGTTCCAGCTAAAGGTTAAGTTCTATGAAGGAAACAAAACATGTATAACTGAGGAATGGGCCATAGAAAATTGAAAGTTTCAGCCTGTATGGGACTGATATTATGAGTGAGAAGCCAGGGGATAGGTTTTATTGCTCATAAAGCCAGACTCGAACAGTAAGACCATTTCTAGAAGGACTTGGAACTTGAAGAGAAGTCAATACTGGATAAAATGGACAAGAGCTGAATCTTCAATAAGACAGAGTTGATTTTTTTTTTTCCAGCTTAAAGTAGAACATATTTGCTATCTTAGTTTCTGTAGTTAAGAGTCTAGACATGGGTTAGCTAAGTCCTCTGCTCAGGCAGGATGAAAGCAAGGTGTTTTCCAGGCTGCAGTCTCATCTAGAGCTCGGAGTCTTCTTCCCAGCTCACATGGTTGTGGCAGTTCTTTGTGCTGTAGGACAAGGATGCACGTTTCCTTGGGGCTGCTCTCAGCTCCAGTAGGCTGTCCACATTTCTTTTCATGTGAACGCTCTACCTTCAAAGATAGCAACAGAGAATCTCCCTCATGTTGTATACCTCTCACACTTCAAATGTCTCTCTAGGAAGAGCTAACTTGATTTTGAGTCGAGGAGTCTCGTATCTTTCCCTGCTCTAAAGACAAAATTGGTTTGTGTTTAGAGGCAGTAAATATACTTAAGGAAAGTATGTTACAAGTGCAATTGACAGGGAAACACCAACAATGGATTTTACTTACTTTACAACTTGGCTGAGAGTTAGGCCCAATTCCATCCTTCCCTGCACGCCCCTCATTCTTTCTCAGCATCCCACCAGCCAGTGTCTGACCCTCACCCAGTGTAACCCCACTGAAGGAAGGCCAAAGCCCAGCCTGAGTCAGGCCCCTCCCTTTGCTTCCTGGACCACCTCCATTGGCTTGAGTGGCCTTATGCAATCCTTTGAGAATTCACCATGCTCCAAATTAGGGGGAACAAGTGCAATCAGAAGAGGTGGCTTGAGAAGCTAGGGTTTTTCCCACCAGCTTATGATTTATTTACAAGCTTCATTAGTAGGTGCTTCTGTTCTATAGAACTCACACAAACAACCTTCAAGATGGACATTTTGCATCAGTGTCTTTGACAATTAGAGTGTGGGAGAACAACAGGAGAGGGAACAAGAGAAAACTGGATGGCAGTGAGAGAAGGCTTACAAATGCTGCCTTATATTTGTATAAAGCTTTATAGCCGTTTCCAAAGGCCATGGGCTGGATCCAGCCAGCAGATGTGTTTTGTTCAGGCCATAGAGTGTTAAGTATTCTGAAAACCAAGAAATAACACATGCAAATAGATTTCCTGCTTCTCTTTTTACAAAAGGAGCAGGGGGCTGGGGGGAGGGCTATCCAAGAGTGGCCTTGCATTCTTACATGGCAACGGTTCTGCTTGAGCAGAATAGTTAGTGTCCCCTTTAGAAGGGCCTGCTTTCTTCCCTGTACTGAGTTCTCCACCATTTCTAATCCAGTTCTTCTGACCAGTGCTGCTCATTTTCATTACCTTCCTGGTCCTGCAAGCATTTGATTCAGTCTCAGCATTATCCTATGTCCCAGTGCCAGGAAGCATGATTCCTTGGATTCATTATTATGGTTCTGGGCTCTGCAGAGGAGGCAAAACCTTGGTGCTGGGGTGCAACCAGTTTCCTGTTTACTGGGGCTTCTCTGTGACCCTGACACTGGGCTTTTTTTTTTTCTCATGAGGTGAGAGAAGTGGTTGGGAATGAGGAATGGGAATGATTGAAGAGCAAGCAGACAGACAGAAGATAGAGGAGTGTAGGGTATTAATAAGCTCCAAGTGATGTCTCTGTTTTAGGGTTTGTATAAAGAAGTTGCTGCTCCTGATAAGCAGAAGAAGCATGAAAGGCATAGATGCACTAATTGGATATATAACCTTGGCACATACCTCTTCTTTGAGCCTCAGTTTGTGTACCTTTTAAATGGGAATCAGAAATGAATGTGCTTGTGAGGACTTTAAATAGTGTGTGTGAAACATCCCAGTGACAGTAGGCACACAGTACATGAATGCTAAGTTGCCTCAAAATATTTTTTTATTCATGAGAATGGACATGAAATGGAAAGGAAAAAATGCCAAGTGTCGTTCTTATTAGTGAACTCGGTCTTGTTTGGGAGGGAGGTGGCCTGGGGAAATGAGGCATTCCACAGTCGCTCCCACGTGTCCTCTGCCACTTCCTTTTCCCCACCCCTTTCATTCTTTGGATCTGTGACTGCTTCAAGGCTCAGGGTCTGTTTCGCTGTCATTTAGCCATCGGCGCCAGCAGGCCAGACTGGAGAGAGCTGGATGACGAGCTCATGAAACAGGCTGTGCTGTATGTGGATTCCCAGGAGGCCGCCCTGAAAGAGTCCGGAGATGTCCTCTTGTCAGGGGTGAGCCGTCGCTCTGTTGCTGATGTCTGACTGTCCTCACCTGGATCCCAGGGTTTCGTTAATACCCTCTTCTGTCTGGCCTGCTCCAGATCTCCGTAACTCCCACCTCTTTGTGGGGCGACAACTTTCAAATATCTTTCCATCCTTTCTAATTCCCTTCCAGAATAATGTGGCCATCATGTGGTGACGTGAGTTTTCCTGTTCCCTTTGCCTTAAGAGATCAGCTTGATGGCCTTTTCCATTGGATTGGGCCCTTTCCATTAGATAGGGTTGGAAGATAGGAGCCTCTGGAAACTTTCCCAGTCTGGCCAACAAATCAGGACTAGTGTTGACCGCTTTCTGACCTTTTTTCATAACCAGGGCATAGCAGTAAGAAGGGGGCTGCCAAAATGAGTGTTCAGATAAGAACAGGCCTGCTTCTTCACTGATATAGTGTCCTGGCAGGACATTCCCCTGGCTGCAGATTTGTATTTCTGCAATCATGGTATCACAAAAGCAGATGTGCCCACATCTCATCCCCCCAAAAAAAGATTTAAGGGAGCGGCATCCTCCCTGACAGCATTCAGTTTACAGAAGGTCATTTTATCAAGTTATCCCTTATCCAGGTCAGGGACACCCTGTCCTGGCTTCAGAAGCTGATCCTGAGCCATATTAGCTCCACGGCCTGGGTCAGTGTGTGTTCACTTGGCAGGCCGAGATCTTCGCGGAGCTGGGAGAAGTGGTGAAGGGAGTGAAACCAGCCCACTGTGAGAAAACTACCGTGTTCAAGTCTCTGGGTAAGAGTCATTGCTCGCAGGGCACAAACTTAACCAGAACGCAAGGTAGGTTTACCCATTGGTGGGAAGAGGAATGAGTCAGCAGGCTCCGTAACTGAATCACTGTGCAGTCTATCACTTAGGTCACTATTTACATCTTGGCATAGTGGTGAAGCCCGTGAACTCTGGAACTGGGCAGTCCTGGGTTGGATTCCCCTCTATGCTATTCCTTAGACATGCATCCTTGGGCAAGTGATCTCACCTCTTTGAGTCACAGTTTTCTCNGTGCTATATCACTGAATCTTGAAAACAACCTTATGAAGTAGGAACTATTGTTACCATGACTCCTGTATGGTAGGTAAACCAAGGCATGGAAAGATTAAGTAACTTGCCTAAAGTCAAAGGTTTTTAGAGGCAAAGCTGGGATTTGAACTAAGGCAATATACCCTCAAAGCCTAAGATCTTAAATGATACCCCATGTTATCTTTTAGTAAGAAAACTGGAGTCTGATTAGCAAGCAATAGAAAGCTAGAGACTTTAAACACATTACCAGTGCCCCATGTTTTAGCGACAGGCACATAGTGTGAACTCTAAGATCTCTGCACACATGTGCAAGGGCCAAGTATCATGATTATTTGTTCTTTCACAATTGTGTATTGAATCCCTACCATGGTTCAGACACTGCTTTACATGCTGGGGAAGCCAAAGTAAACCAGCCATCAAGGTCACTGCTTTCCTGCTGTTTACATTCTAGAGAAGGGAGATAGACAATCAGCAAATAGATGAGCTAGACAGTTCCAGCTGAAGGTTAAGTTCTATGAAGGAAACAAAACATGTATAACTGAGGAATGGGCCATAGAAAATTGAAAGTTTCAGCCTGTATGGGACTGATATTATGAATGAGAAGCCAGGGGATAGGTTTTATTGCTCATAAAGCCAGACTCGAACAGTAAGACCATTTCTAGAAGGACTTGGAACTTGAAGAGAAGTCAATACTGGGTAAAATGGACAAGAGCTGAATCTTCAATAAGACAGAGTTGATTTTTTTTTTCCAGCTTAAAGTAGAACATATTTGCTATCTTAGTTTCTGTAGTTAGGAGTCTAGACATGGGTTAGCTAAGTCCTCTGCTCAGGCAGGATGAAAGCAAGGTGTTTTCCAGGCTGCAATCTCATCTAGAGCTCGGAGTCTTCTTCCCAGCTCACATGGTTGTGGCAGTTCTTTGTGCTGTAGGACAAGGATGCACGGTTCCTTGGGGCTGCTCTCAGCTCCAGTAGGCTGTCCACATTTCTTTTCATGTGAACGCTCTACCTTCAAAGATAGCAACAGAGAATCTCCCTCATGTTGTATACCTCTCACACTTCAAATGTCTCTCTAGGAAGAGCTAACTTGATTTTGAGTCGAGGAGTCTCGTATCTTTCCCTGGTCTAAAGACAAAATTGGTTTGTGTTTAGAGGCAGTAAATATACTTAAGAAAAGTATGTTACAAGTGCAATTGACAGGGAAACACCAACAATGGATTTTACTTACTTTACAACTTGGCTGAGAGTTAGGCCCAATTCTGTCCTTCCCTGCATGCCCCTCATTCTTTCTCAGCATCCCACCAGCCAGTGTCTGACCCTCACCCAATGTAACCCCACTGAAGGAAGGCCAAAGCCCAGCCTGAGTCAGGCCCCTCCCTTTGCTTCCTGGACCACCTCCATTGACTTGAGTGGCCTTATGCAATCCTTTGAGAATTCACCATGCTCCAAATTAGGGGGAACAAGTGTAATCAGAAGAGGTGGCTTGAGAAGCTAGGGTTTTTCCCACCAGCTTATGATTTATTTACAAGCTTCATTAGTAGGTGCTTCTGTTCTATAGAACTCACACAAACAACCTTCAAGATGGACATTTTGCATCAGTGTCTTTGACAATTAGAGTGTGGGAGAACAACAGGAGAGGGAACAAGAGAAAACTGGATGGCAGTGAGAGAAGGCTTACAAATGCTGCCTTATATTTGTATAAAGCTTTATAGCCGTTTCCAAAGGCCATGGGCTGGATCCAGCCAGCAGATGTGTTTTGTTCAGGCCATAGAGTGTTAAGTATTCTGAAAACCAAGAAATAACACATGCAAATAGATTTCCTGCTTCTCTTTTTACAAAAGGAGCAGGGGGCTGGGGGGAGGGCTATCCAAGAGTGGCCTTGCATTCTTACATGGCAACGGTTCTGCTTGAGCAGAATAGTTAGTGTCCCCTTTAGAAGGGCCTGCTTTCTTCCCTGTACTGAGTTCTCCACCATTTCTAATCCAGTTCTTCTGACCAGTGCTGCTCATTTTCATTACCTTCCTGGTCCTGCAAGCATTTGATTCAGTCTCAGCATTATCCTATGTCCCAGTGCCAGGAAGCATGATTCCTTGGATTCATTATTATGGTTCTGGGCTCTGCAGAGGAGGCAAAACCTTGGTGCTGGGGTGCAACCAGTTTCCTGTTTACTGGGGCTTCTCTGTGACCCTGACACTGGGCTTTTTTTTTTTCTCATGAGGTGAGAGAAGTGGTTGGGAATGAGGAATGGGAATGATTGAAGAGCAAGCAGACAGACAGAAGATAGAGGAGTGTAGGGTATTAATAAGCTCCAAGTGATGTCTCTGTTTTAGGGTTTGTATAAAGAAGTTGCTGCTCCTGATAAGCAGAAGAAGCATGAAAGGCATAGATGCACTAATTGGATATATAACCTTGGCACATACCTCTTCTTTGAGCCTCAGTTTGTGTACCTTTTAAATGGGAATCAGAAATGAATGTGCTTGTGAGGACTTTAAATAGTGTGTGTGAAACATCCCAGTGACAGTAGGCACACAGTACATGAATGCTAAGTTGCCTCAAAATATTTTTTTATTCATGAGAATGGACATGAAATGGAAAGGAAAAAATGCCAAGTGTCGTTCTTATTAGTGAACTCGGTCTTGTTTGGGAGGGAGGTGGCCTGGGGAAATGAGGCATTCCACAGTCGCTCCCACGTGTCCTCTGCCACTTCCTTTTCCCCACCCCTTTCATTCTTTGGATCTGTGACTGCTTCAAGGCTCAGGGTCTGTTTCGCTGTCATTTAGCCATCGGCGCCAGCAGGCCAGACTGGAGAGAGCTGGATGACGAGCTCATGAAACAGGCTGTGCTGTATGTGGATTCCCAGGAGGCCGCCCTGAAAGAGTCCGGAGATGTCCTCTTGTCAGGGGTGAGCCGTCGCTCTGTTGCTGATGTCTGACTGTCCTCACCTGGATCCCAGGGTTTCGTTAATACCCTCTTCTGTCTGGCCTGCTCCAGATCTCCGTAACTCCCACCTCTTTGTGGGGCGACAACTTTCAAATATCTTTCCATCCTTTCTAATTCCCTTCCAGAATAATGTGGCCATCATGTGGTGACGTGAGTTTTCCTGTTCCCTTTGCCTTAAGAGATCAGCTTGATGGCCTTTTCCATTGGATTGGGCCCTTTCCATTAGATAGGGTTGGAAGATAGGAGCCTCTGGAAACTTTCCCAGTCTGGCCAACAAATCAGGACTAGTGTTGACCGCTTTCTGACCTTTTTTCATAACCAGGGCATAGCAGTAAGAAGGGGGCTGCCAAAATGAGTGTTCAGATAAGAACAGGCCTGCTTCTTCACTGATATAGTGTCCTGGCAGGACATTCCCCTGGCTGCAGATTTGTATTTCTGCAATCATGGTATCACAAAAGCAGATGTGCCCACATCTCATCCCCCCAAAAAAAGATTTAAGGGAGCGGCATCCTCCCTGACAGCATTCAGTTTACAGAAGGTCATTTTATCAAGTTATCCCTTATCCAGGTCAGGGACACCCTGTCCTGGCTTCAGAAGCTGATCCTGAGCCATATTAGCTCCACGGCCTGGGTCAGTGTGTGTTCACTTGGCAGGCCGAGATCTTCGCGGAGCTGGGAGAAGTGGTGAAGGGAGTGAAACCAGCCCACTGTGAGAAAACTACCGTGTTCAAGTCTCTGGGTAAGAGTCATTGCTCGCAGGGCACAAACTTAACCAGAACGCAAGGTAGGTTTACCCATTGGTGGGAAGAGGAATGAGTCAGCAGGCTCCGTAACTGAATCACTGTGCAGTCTATCACTTAGGTCACTATTTACATCTTGGCATAGTGGTGAAGCCCGTGAACTCTGGAACTGGGCAGTCCTGGGTTGGATTCCCCTCTATGCTATTCCTTAGACATGCATCCTTGGGCAAGTGATCTCACCTCTTTGAGTCACAGTTTTCTCACCACCTGTTACCTAAAGTTTTTGTGAGAATTAAGTGAGATGTGTGTATAAAATGATTTGCCTGTAACAAGCATCAGCATTAAAACATTTAGACTTTGAGCTAAATGAAACTCAGAGGAAGATATCCTTCAAAGGTGGAGGGGCAGGAGAAAAAGGTGTTAAAAAACAGGGAGCTTAAGAGAAATAACAGGGAGACCCAACCTGAGGGCAACCCAGACAGGAAGTACAGCCTGACCTTTTTCCCCCCTCCTTCCCTAACTTTCTGCTTGCTGATTTAAGAAGGTCTTTGATGGGGAGCACCATTACCACCTTGAGTTAGCACAGGCAGAAGCCCATCAAAGAAGGGGCTCCCTTCTTTGGCTGGTTTGCCTCTCAGCCCAGCTCTCCCATTTTAAGGAAATGGACACATATGGTAACAGAACTAATATTCAGCTCCTACATCTAAAATACTGAAGTACTCTCAAAATGGTTGGTAAATAGTTGCTGCCTGAGCCCCTCAACCTTGCCAGACCTTATATATGTTTTAATGATCAAGCACCCAAACTGTTAACACTTGGCAGAGTATTAAGAGTACTCTGCCCACCCAGCATCCATGCCAGTCAAAGTGTATCTATGCCTTACCATCTGTTAAATATATTTTTAATTTTTCGTGCATAGAAGGACAGGCAAACACAGTATAAGCTTTATCTAGAGCCTGGTTCAGAGACATCACACTGATCTAGTAGAGTCTGAAAGAGTTTCGTTGTTCCTTAGCAGATCAGAGGTCAGCTGCCCCCCTTCAGGAGACACAGCACTGGAAACCTGATCTACACTCCTGAGCGATTTTTACTTTCTCACTTTTGGGAGTTGGCTTACTGGCACATCCCTTCATCTAGCAGATGCATATTAAATACCTACTATGTATCAAGCTCCATACTGCGTACAGTGGTAGTTACAAAAATAAAAGCCAGACCCTGGCCTTTAAGAACATATTCCCATTCAAGGTTAAGGATATTTGCCCAAAACTATAAGATAGAGGGGGAATTGCTGAAGGACTTAGGGTTTGGACTAGACCAAAGGTCCAACAAACTACAGAGCATGGGCCAAACCCGACCTACCATCTGTTTTCATACAGCCCACAGTGAAATGGTTTCTACATTGTCAAATGATTGGGGGGAAAGGGAATATTTCATGACACATAAAGATTATAAGAAGTTCACACTAAAGTGTCCATAAAGAAAGTTTTCTTGGAGCACTGTCAGGCTCATCTGTTTACCTCATGTCTAAAGCTGCACCTGTACTACAGCAGAGGTGAGTAACTGCAAGTAATTGGCATGCAGAGCCTTACATATTTATTATCTGGCTGTTTACAGAAAGTTTTCTGACCCCCTGAACTTTGGCGAGCATTGCTTGCCTTGTTTCACCCTTCACAGACTCTTCAAGCCTGAACTCACCACTGGGTGCTTAGTCCTTGTTACCCTGATGGGCACTGTATTAGGGAACTGCTGGTTCTGGGACCTGGGCTGTTTGGGGAAAAGTTGTTCTGACAAAAGTTAAACCAAATTTCTGTCCATTCCAGGAATGGCGGTGGAAGACATGGTTGCAGCCAAACTAGTATATGATTCCTGGTCATCCAGTAAATAAAACAAAGGAACTTTGTGTCAAGTGGATGCTACAGCTCAAAGGGTGTTAACCCTAGTTGTCTCACAATCTTTTCATAATCTCTAGATTAAAAGAAGGGTTCCAGTGATCTGTAGTTTTATGCATACTGTGTCTTACCTTAAATAATGAGATCCTCTTTTGTGTTTGTAGTTAGAAAACAAAACTAAGTGGTCGTTCTGTGTCATTGCCCTGTATTTCACTATCTTTTGTAATTCCCTGAAATAAAGCTTTTTCCAATTCTGCAGTTCTTGTTTTGGTAACTTCAATCCTTCACAGCAAGGAAAGTGAGGGGATCAAGTGCTCATGTTCACTCCCTGAAGGCTCTCCAATGGCTATAGTTAATTTTTTTCTATTTTATTCATTGAGATACAATTTACATACCATAAGTCCACATTTTGAAGTGGTGGATAGAATTCAGTGTTATTAGTATATTCACAGGGTCATGCAACCAGCACCACTGTCTGATTTCAGAACATTTTCATCACTCCAAAAAGAAACCCAGTACCCATTAGCAGTCGCTTCCCATTCGTCTCAGCTTCTAGCAATCTACTAATCTACTTTCTGTTTTTATGGATTTGCCTTTTCTGAACTTTTGTATACATGGAATCATATATCATGTAGTCTTTTGCTTCTGGCTTTTGCTAGGCTGCTAACAGAAAAGAAATAGTCCTCACCCCAAAGACCACAGATAACTCTCTCCAGGTATTTAGAGTTAGGGCAGGAAATGGATCTAGAATAGCTTGTGCGATAAGAAGTGTTTTTCCTTTCAAGGTTATTCTTTTCCATTTCACATTGCCCATCCACCTCAAATGCTTGCTTTGTGAACTACTGAAGTCAACAAAAATCCTAGGAATCAACAGACCAGAGTAATCTGCATCCTGCCTCCAGCCTAGGCATCACATCCAGTTGTTTAGCAATGTTTATTGATTATCTGCTGTGTGATGCATCAGCACTTGGTGAATATCAGTGAATATAAGACAGAGAAAATTTCCTGTCCTAAAGGACTTTACATTGTAGTAGAGCAGAACCTAGCTTCTCTGCTAGGGAAGTGGACAGAAGAGAATTCCCAGGAGCTAGAACTCTTTAATTTGCCTCCTTTGCACCTTCATATGTTAAGTTGTTGGTTTTGTTTCATGACTAAGTCATGTCCAACTCTTTGCAACCCCATGGTCAGTGGCCCACCGGGCTCCTCTGTCCATGGGGTTTCCTAGGCAAGAATAGGAAGGAGTAGGTTGCCATTCCTTTCTCCAGGCAATCTTCCCAGCACAAAGATTGAACTCAGGTTTCTGCGTTGCAGGCAGATTCTGAGCCACCAGCAAAGCCCTCATATATAAGAGCCAAAGTAATTCTGTTTGGTGCTTACATTTTAAACCAATTTTGGAATAATCATTGATAGAGAATTTACCCTTTAAGTGGAACAGGAGTTACTCATAGAAAGGTAGATGAACCTATGGAGTCTATAAGCTGGAATACTTTAATAAAAATATAATGCAACCATTTGGGGGGAAAAAGTACCTAACCATTTAGGGGGAAAAAGTACCTAACAATCCATGTTAGCCTCACTGTTTTATGTTATTAACTGTTATTACATAAAAGGATTATGTTTGCACCTTCCTTTTTTTTTATTCAGCAGTTTGAAGTTTTATGTGAGGTTTTAAAATCTACATGTTCTTCAAATTCATATCCCTTTTCTCATCACAGAATTCATGTAAACTCCAGTGGAATTTTCCTGGTGAGAGCTTCCAGTCCTGCTGGGCAAACATCCCCTTCCCATATTTCTGAACAAAGTGTTACCTCTCCAGTAGGGCAACATGGAAAAATTCCAATTAGAAACAACAAATCCCATGAAGCAAGACTAAATCCTATAATGCTGAATTCCAGTAACATTTCTCCTGGCCTATGTTTTCTCATTTTCCCTGAGTACTTTCCTATCTCCTATTCTGTCTTCCAAGTACCAAAGCTGGTCTCCAGCTCAAAATTCTTTGTACCACCCCCATGCCACGTCTCATTTGCTATAATACATCATCAAGCTTTCTATATTATTTTTAACCTCTGACAGTGATATACAAAGCACTGCTGTAAAGCATTCTTTTTGTTAACAGTAGAACTCTGCTAGTGGTTTATATTTCTCTTTTATCCTAACAGTGTCTCATCGGGTAGATTCTGGCGTCTACTTGGAGAGAGGATCCTGGCCTCTACAATAATGAAATACTAATAGAGAAGGACTCAGACACTACTACTTTTTTTGAATGCCTTCTAAATTTCCTTTCATGTACATTATTTCATGTACAATTGCAGTTTATTCCAGAACAGTGCAATGTGATATTTGTAAACATAGTAATCCCGTAGTGTAACATATTTATTCAGTGACTGACAACTTTCAGTCCATTGATCGAAGAAGAATGTACCAGTTGTTCATCAGATTTAAGCATTTGTATCCTCCATGGTTCCTCTTGAAGTAACACGAACAGCTGTGAATAAGGAAGCATGCTGAAGCTATATCTATGTTATACATGTAATCAGTGGTAAATTCCATTTAATGCATGTCTGGCTACAAAAATCCAGTGAAACTTAACTATTCAAGTAGGGTTTCATCTTTGAATTTGAGATTACCATTCAAATAACAGCAGCAGTGTTAGTGTTGACAGCTTATATTATAGAACCTACATGTATTCAGATGTGCAGAAATGGTGATAGACAACAGTAAATAAGATATGTATATAATAACCATACAAAAATTCAGCTTTTATGATTGAATTTTCCCAACAAAGAACCTAGATTTCTTTTTCCTTTTTAAGTTTTGAATTTGAGATTACCATTCAAATAACAGCAGCAGTGTTAGTGTTGACAGCTTATATTATAGAACCTACATGTATTCAGATGTGCAGAAATGGTGATAGACAACAGTAAATAAGATATGTATATAATAACCATACAAAAATTCAGCTTTTATGATTGAATTTTCCCAACAAAGAACCTAGATTTCTTTTTCCTTTTTAAGTTTCAGGAGGTGCTTAGGCTTAGGAAAAAATCATCTAACCATCTAAAAATCATCTAATCACCTAAAAATAATCTAATCTTCTTTTCTGTATTTTTATTTTCCACTCCCTATCTCTCTTGTCTTAAGGACGATCTTATTCTGCTAAGACTGCTGTAACAAAATATCACAGACTGGGTGGCTGCAAGACTAAATCCTATAATGCTGAATTCCAGTAACATTTCTCCTGGCCTATGTTTTCTCATTTTCCCTAAGAGTACTTTCCTATCTCCTATTCTGTTTTCCAAGTACCAAAGCTGGTCTCCAGCTCAAAAGTCTTTGTACCACCCCCATGCCACGTCTCATTTGCTATAATACATCATCAAGCTTTCTGTATTATTTTTAACCTCTGACAGTGATATACAAAGCACTGCTGTAAAGCATCCTTTTTGTTAACAGTAGAACTCTGCTAGTGGTTTATATTTCTCTTTTATCCTAACAGTGTCTCATCGGGTAGATTCTGGCGTCTACGTGGAGAGAGGATCCTGGCCTCTACAATAATGAAATACTAATAGAGAGGGACTCAGACACTACTACTTTTTTTGAATGCCTTCTAAATTTCCTTTCATGTACGTTATTTCATGTACAATTGCAGTTTATTCCAGAACAGTGCAATGTGATATTTGTAAACATAGTAATCCCGTAGTGTAACATATTTATTCAGTGACTGACAACTTTCAGTCCATTGATCGAAGAAGAATGTACCAGTTGTTCATCAGATTTAAGCATTTGTATCCTCCATGGTTCCTCTTGAAGTAACACGAACAGCTGTGAATAAGGAAGCATGCTGAAGCTATATCTATGTTATACATGTAATCAGTGGTAAATTCCATTTAATGCATGTCTGGCTACAAAAATCCAGTGAAACTTAACTATTCAAGTAGGGTTTCATCTTGAATTTGAGATTACCATTCAAATAACAGCAGCAGTGTTAGTGTTGACAGCTTATATTGTAGAACCTACATGTATTCAGATGTGCAGAAATGGTGATAGACAACAGTAAATAAGAGATGTATATAATAACCATACAAAAATTCAACTTTTATGATTGAATTTTCCCAACAAAGAACCTAGATTTCTTTTTCCTTTTTAAGTTTCAGGAGGCGCTTAGGCTTTGAATTTGAGATTACCATTCAAATAACAGCAGCAGTGTTAGTGTTGACAGCTTATATTGTAGAACCTACATGTATTCAGATGTGCAGAAATGGTGATAGACAACAGTAAATAAGAGATGTATATAATAACCATACAAAAATTCAACTTTTATGATTGAATTTTCCCAACAAAGAACCTAGATTTCTTTTTCCTTTTTAAGTTTCAGGAGGCGCTTAGGCTTAGGAAAAAATCATCTAACCATCTAAAAATCATCTAATCACCTAAAAATCATCTAATCTTCTTTTCTGTATTTTTATTTTCCACTCCCTGTCTCTCTTGTCTTAAGGACGATCTTATTCTGCTAAGACTGCTGTAACAAAATATCACAGACTGGGTGGCTTTAACAAAAGAACTTTATTTTCTTATAGCTCTGGAGGCTGGAAGTCTAAGATAAAAGAGTTAAAAAGTTTGGACTCAGTCGTGTCCAACTCTTTGGGACCCCGTGGACTGTAACCTACTAGGCTTCCCCATCCGTGGGATTCTCCAGGCAAGAATACTGGAGTGGATTGCCATTTCCTTCTCCAGGGATTGAACCCGGGTCTCCCGCATTGGAGGCAGACGCTTTAACCTCTGAGCCACCAGGGAAGCACCTCTTGAGGCTTCCTTTTGTGGCTTTCAGATAACTGCCCTCTTGCTTTATCTTCACATGGCCTATTCTTTCTCTTCACATGGCGATGCAAGCACATCACCAGTGTGTCTACCTCTTCACAGGATGACTGGAGTTAGAATCCCTAGACTCAAGATCAGAAATTAATCATATAAATTTTGGAAGGACAAAATTTAGTCCATACAGGTACCGTGCATTCTATTTCATCTCTCTCTCTACCTGACATTCTCTCTGTTCCCAAGTAGGAATGTTACAGACCCATTTCTATTACTTGTAAACATGTAAACATCTACTGATTAGGGTTAGACACATTCAAGTTGGGCATCAAACCACAGGCCAATGGAGGAATTTTAGTTTCCATCAACAGGTAAAGTCATGGAGCTAAGGATCAGAAATTAGGCAGCAGCTAGTGTGATAGGAGGCTATAATTTTAAGTTCAGAGTTAGGAAATAAAGTCTTTTCTATTCTCTGTCATCCATTTAATCCTTTCTATATTCAAAAATATCAGAAAGATAATTGAAGAGAAATGTCATTTCCTTATTCCCATTTCTTACCTCCTTGATGGTTTATATGAATTTAGGTACAGAATATTTCTCAGAATAGAATTTGGGCTTCTCTCTCAGGTGGACACTTTCAAAACCTTAGAAATCCAGTAGTCTGATATTGGGTATAGAGTAGGTATTGCCTGGAATATCTCCAGTGGGCCACAGCATCACCCCCACCTCTACAGACTCACCCCATTGACCCATCACTCCATCAGAGGTTGGTGTCAACCAACTGCCCAGGCTGTTGTAGCACCTGCTTCCTTCTATTTATGGCATTAAGAACTTTCTTCCTAGGACCCAGCTGCATCTGTATGCTCTGAAGGTCCTCATCAGAGCAAAGCAGCAGAGCTTCCAGATCAATTTGCTCTCTCATGAAAATAGGAAGGAATTCTTCCAAGTAGTGGGACTGCAAGAACACTTCCAGGGGAGTAGCATCAACCACATCCTCCTCCCATTCCACTTCATCCTCATCCCAAGGCAGATCATCTTCATGGTTGTCTTCCTCTCCCTCTTCATCAGCCTCAGCTTCTCCTTGTCTCTGAAACAATTCACTGGGCATTGTAAACCCCAGCTCCCTCCTGCTGTCTGAGATGTCTTCAGAGCTGAATATTCTATTCCTTCCAAAAACAACATTTCCTAGACCTGGACGGTTGAGAATGGATTCATGTTGCATACAGCTGTCCCCCTTTGCAGAGAACTGGAGCTTCTCTGTGAAGTCCCCTGAGCATTCATCTTCCTCATCCTCTCTGAACACTTCCATCACATTCTTCTGTCCACTTCTGCTCTCATTCCCTAACTGCTCTGCTGTATCTTTGTTCTTCTTGAACTTAAGCTTGAGGGTATCTTTAATACCCTTAGACAGTGACCCAAATGTGTTAGAAGCAGAAGCATTTGAAAGGAGTGATCTAGAGAAAGTTCCCTTGGAAGAAGAAAGAGTCCCAGATTCCTCCTTGCTGTATGTGCGGGCCATCTTATTTTGGTGTTTCTCCTGGAGCCTCTCACACTCTTTGATCTGCTTCTTGACATTCTTCTGAGCCTGCTCCTTCTGCCTGGTAACTTTCTTGGGGTTCATGATGTTCTGGGCAGTGGCAGCCTTATCCAGAAGAGCGACACATTCATTCTGCTCTCTGCTGGCAGCAGCATCCAGTGGAGACTGTAAGTCATTGTCCAGAGCAAAGATGTTGGCACCAAAGTTGATCAGGAATGAGACGCAGTGGGCATGACCATTGGAGGCTGCATAATGTAAAGGAGTATTTCCCCAGATGTCACATCTATTAGGATCCCCTCTAGAAGAGAAAATATAAACAATACATACTAATTTTTTATCTGAAGATGAGGTCTAAGAAATAAAAAGTTAAAATAAAGAACAAAATACAAGTTGATCTTGCCTTGACATTGTTACAAGAAAACTTTGGAAGTATAGGTATGTCACATATAGGCATCAAGTGGCCAGAAACAATCCATATCTGCCCTGTATCTCATTTTTAGAAGCAAAAAAGCTTTCTAAGAAACTTCCAAAATGAGTAACTTTCATGTCTTATTGGCCAGAATCAGATCACATACCTAGGAAAAAGAAAATAGAGCTACCTTCTTTATCTAAGATCAATTAGATGTTTCCCCTAGATAGGATTACCCCATGCATAAATTTTGAACTGTGGTGTTAGAGAAGACTCTTGAGAGTCCCTTGGACTGCAAGGAGATCCAACCAGTCCATTCTGAAGGAGATCAGCCCTGGGATTTCTTTGGAAGGAATGATGCTAAAGCTGAAACTCCAGTACTTTGGCCACCTCATGCGAAGAGTTGACTCCCTGGAAAAGACTCTGATGCTGGGAAGGATTAGGGGCGGGAGGAGAAGGGGATGACCGAGGATGAGATGGCTGGATGGCATCATGGACTCGATGGACGTGAGTCTGAGTGAACTCCGGGAGGTGGTGATGAACAGGGAGGCCTGGTGTCGCAAAGAGTCGGACATGACTGAGCAACTGAACTGAATCAAATTTAAGTTTATATAATTTTATTTTTCATAATGAATTGTTTATCTGATTCAGACTTCCTAAAACCTTAGCAATCATCTCTCCTGAGCTTGTTAGATAGAGCTGGTTCTGAAACCATATCCTGTACCTTAGAGGATCACGGTTCATAAGGTAGAAACAAGATAGAAACAAAAATGATAGCATCAAGAATACCAAACCTGTTGCACAGAGTACCAGGGAAACCACAGATATGGAAACAACTTGCAGAAAGCCCCTCCAACTGAGCATGAGCTTCACACAGATGCCCTGAGGGACTCGAATGACTGATAGTACACTCTGGATATCACAGGTTGAAAACCCATTACATATTACGTACTGGACCAGTTCACCTCTAAAAGTGCACATGTAACCCATGAAGAGGCATGAAAGACTATCCAGCCTTCACTCTTGAAACTTACATTGAAACACACTTATTTCCATCATTTGTTTCTAAACAGCTTCCCCCTCTTTTTCCTTGCTTCCACAGTAAATACCCCATTCAAAAGCCAATCAGGGAGATGAATCTAAAGCAGTGCCTCTTGTCTCCTTCTTTTCCACCCTTCAATAAAGCCTTTTCTCTCTGCAAAGACCCTTGCCTTGGTCTTTCCATTGCACAGTGGGCAACAAACCCACTTGCTCAGTTACAGTTCCAGCACACAACTGTTACCCTCCTCTCAGTCATAGGTAAGGAAATAAATAACAACAAAACTGGTTTTCCAACAGCAAGAAAGAAAAGAGGAATGGATGTTGGGCAGGAAGCAGTGTCTAATACAACTAATATTTGTACAAAGGGTCTATTGATTCCTCACTTTACTTTCACATAATAATGAATGGTTTGGGCTTCCCTAATGGCTCAGATGTAAAAGAATCTGCCTATAATGCAGGAGACTCTGATTTGATCCTTGGGTTGGGAAGATCCCCTGGAGAAGGGAATGGCTACCCACTCCAGTATTCTTGCCTGCAGAATTCCATGGANGCTTCCCTAATGGCTCAGATGTAAAAGAATCTGCCTATAATGCAGGAGACTCTGATTTGATCCTTGGGTTGGGAAGATCCCCTGGAGAAGGGAATGGCTACCCACTCCAGTATTCTTGCCTGCAGAATTCCATGGATAGAGGAGCCTGGTGGGCTATAGTCCATGGGGTTGCAGAGTCGTACATGACTGAGTGACTAACATTACAATGGTTTAAGGTAGAATTGGGGGCAGTATTAGATAGCATTAAGGGTACATGGTAGGTAAAGAAGATTTGTGGAATGATTGTCTACTAGAATCCTGCCCCAGGCTAAATCACCATCCCTTGCCCTTCTCCTGTGAGGCCTTAAGTTACAAACAAGCATAAATGAAAAGTAATAACTTACTGTTAACTATGGCTCTGACCCCAAGCCACTGTTGAGAACTCTGATACAGGTACTAAAGGGCACCTTCCCTTGCCCTAGTCCAGACTCCAAAATCAGGATCTCTGCAAACTTTGGCCAGGCTAGCCCCATGGGATGGCAGGAGAGAGAGTCTGAGAAGGTGTTTAACATTCCTGGTAAGCAGCAGGTGAAACAGGAGAAAAGTACATGCCCTTGCAACTGGCATGTTAATGCACTGTGTCCTTCTGTTCCTTGCTATTTAAAGTTTGGTCCATAGACCAGCAGCAGTAACATCACCTTCAAATTTGTTGGAAATGCAGAATCTTGGACCTCATCCCAGACTTCCTGAATCAGAATCTGAAGTTTAACAAGATCCCCAGGTTAAGTTCACTGCAGGTTAAGACCTGCACTAGTTAAGGTGACCCAGCCAGTATCCTATAATTTAGTGAATCAGATTTGTATTGTAATTCTTCCATGGGAAACTTTGGTTTCTTCATGCTTGTTTGTTACAAAGCACTTACACATTCACTGCCCCCACCACCACTACCACCAATCACAATCTTTCTCTTAAAAAAGAAAAAGAAGACCAACTCTCAGAGGGGTAAATAAGACCAAGCACTCAGTTGATTTGCCCACCATTTCACTGCAGTACACTTTGGATCAGGTCTGCCTGCATGTCTAATGTTCTCCAACACAATATGGTCTCATGTTAACTCACGTTAGCTTTACCTTTTATCTGCAATGAGGCCTCAAGTTCAACTTTTCTAGGACTCATTATCCTCATGTATACATTGTGGATAATATTACCTCAATTACCTATATTATAGAACTATAATGTGAATAAATTCAGCATACATAAGGCATTACAAAAGTGCTTGGTACATAGTGAATACTCAATAAATTTTACCTGTTATCATTTCCTTTGACTCTAAACTCAAAATATTTAATTTTTTTTTTTTCTCATACCCATTCTGGTAAACTCCTGCAACACTACAGTAACTCTTCTGGCCTTTCAACACTTATAATCTTAATTTGTCAAATGCACCCTGCCCTGTTTAGATAATATGTCTCAGAGGGCAAAACCTGTGTGTTTTGTCCTTTGTACGGTATCTTCCGTATCTCTTAGCAGATGTCTCAGACACAACCTAAAGAAGCCAAGATGTGATGTAAGTAACTTAATGGGGCCACGTTTTTTTTTTTTTTTTCCAACAAAGTCATAGTTAAGTTCAAGCTCCATCTAAAAAGAACAGGCATTGTTCAGCTGTGGCTAATTGCTATCCTGAATAAAAGCAGACACAATATTGCCAGAGCTTCCATTTTCCAAACAAAGCCAGAAATCTAGAATTTGAGGTGAAGCTTTTTGATTTTTAAATGTTGGCTTAAATTTAAGAGAAAATTACAGCGAGGTCCAAATTAAACATGCTTGTGGGCTAGATCTAGCCATAAGGTGACAGTTGGCAACTTCCTTCTGAGGAGAGAGAACAGTGAGTGTAAGCAGATGCACATATAGGTGACATTATATATTTGGGACACCAGAAATATACTCAATGTGGCCAGAGATGGAGGAAGGGAAATAAGTTCAAAGAGGAAGGAAAGAAAATGAAACTGAATCTAAGGAAAGCAAGTATTAAATAACATGGTTCTGTTGCACAACCCTTTTCAAAAGGGTTCTAGTCAGTCTGCCTGATTTAATTGTCTTGGATCAAAAGAGACCTCTTTCAACCTTAAAATAGTTGTGTATCCTAGGAAAGCACAGTACCCTCAAAGATGGAATTTCACTTTTCGTTTATTTTAACCAAACACCACATTCAAAAGACTTCAAAGAGAGGTTGTAAAACATCTAAGACATTACTGCAAATATAAACATATGGGTTAAATTTGCCTGATATTAGATTGGGAAAGTTAAAAAAGAAATTATTGAGAGGAGTGAGTTTGGGTGAGGATGTTACAAGTATTAAAGGTTGGATTAAATCCACATGCTTCAGGTCATAAAACAGTGGAATTTTTCCCACCCAAGGGAACTTAAATGATCCTTCAAAAATAGGAAGAACATGAAAAAACCTGAGGTGACCCTTAAAGATTGCTCCTCTCTTAAGAAACACAAAATTCCAAATTTAAAGATGAACTTGTCAGTAAGCTGATTCATGAGTTGCCCTGGAATATTTGAGCTATTTCCACTTGCAGAAATTCTATTTACAGAAAACTTTCCAAATTGATGTACTACTTAAATTAAAATTTTTTCTGTTGACAATTTGAGGGTTCTTCTTAACTCTGTCTTTCAATCTCTGGTGTCCTTCACATTTTTTGATAGAACCATTACACATGCCTGTCCAGATATTCAAAAACTCATCCCCCTCATTTGTTGATCTGAATCCAATATTGATGTCATATTGTTTCTGTAAAATTTTTATCTGATTTTTTTTCTATCCCTTTTTTTATTTGATTTTTTTATTTTAAATTTTTATAAATTTTTATTTGATTTTTTTCTATCTTTTTTTTCTAAAAAGAGAAACTCAATGAAAAGATTTTAAGTAATCATATTTTGCCCTTGCTTTTTGGTAGATTAGTACATTTTGGAAATAATTTTTAAACCTGGATTTTTATTATTGTTGCAAAACAGGCAATTTTCTTATATTAAATTACTCTGAGCATCTGTTCCATTTCAATTTCTCCTTTTGAAGGTGATTTGATTTTTTCTGGAGTTGTTCTCAGAAAAAAAAATCACTTTTTCAAAAAATGTTTTTCTAGATAAGAAGGAATATTTAGACTCATTAGTAATCAAATAAATGCAACTGAAAGTAATACACCACCATTTGTTTGCCTATCAGATAGGCAACAAATAAAAAGAATAATAATACTCAGTTTTGGCAGAAATGTGAGGAAATGAAGAATGCTGGAGGAAGCATAGAGTGGTTTAAATTTCCTGGCACAGTATGTGCCAAAAGACTGTAAAACATAGTGCTCCTTTGAATCAACAATTCTGCTTTAAGGAATTTATCCTGAGGAAATATCAGACACTTGTGCAAAGATGGGTCATCAAGGATGTTCATTCCATCTTATACAAAAACTGGGTTCAAATTAAATGTCATGAACAAATAACTGATTAAATAATTGTAATTAAACTATAAAGTAGGATACCATATAGCCACTAAAAATAATGTCATGGATCTCTCCTTTTAACTGCAGATGGTCAATACTGTATTATTAAATAATTAGAAATATAATCCAGAAGAGTTTGTATACTGTGATTGCCTTTGTGTGTGTGTGTGTGTGATTGCCTTTTTAAGGGCTGAACATAGGTATATTTAGTGTATGTTCTTAAAGGGAAACATCTGAAGGAATATATACCCAAATGTTAATGACTGTGAGAATTCATGTGATTTTTGCTTTATTAAGTATATTTTCCAATACGATGTGAAATGTTGCAAGAAGTTTGTATTCCTTTAAGAATCAGACAGGAGCTGCGATCCAAAAGTCTGCAAGCAATAAATGCTGGAGAGGGTGTGGAGAAAAGGGAACCCTCTTACACTGTTGGTGGGAATGCAAACTAGTACAGCCACTATGGAGAACAGTGTGGAGATTCCTTAAGAAATTGCAAATAGAACTGCCTTATGACCCAGCAATCCCACTGCTGGGCATACACACCGAGGAAACCAGAATAGAAAGAGACACATGTACCCCAATGTTCATCGCAGCACTGTTTATACTAGCCAGGACATGGAAACAACCTAGATGTCCATCAGCGGATGAATGGATAAGAAAGCTGTGGTATATATACACAATGGAGTATTACTCAGCCATTAAAAAGAATACATTTGAATCAGTTCTAATAAGATGGATGAAACTGGAACCAATTATACAGAG
>SJYX01019102.1:106827-120232 GCA_006410675.1 Oreotragus oreotragus | reverse complement strand
GAAGTAAGCCAGAAAGAAAAACACCAATACAGTATACTAACACATATATATGGAATTTAGAAAGATGGTAATGAGGACCCTGTATGCAAGACAGCAAAAGAGACACAGATGTGTAGAGCGGACTTTTGGATTCTGAGGGAGAGGGAGAGGGAGAGGGTGGGATGATTTGGGAGAATAGCATTGAAATATGTATACTATCATGTAAGAAATGAATCACCAGTCTATATTCAATGAAGGATGCAGGATGCTTGGGGCTGGTGCATGGGGATGATCTGGAGGGATGATGTGGGGTGGGAGGTGGGAGGGGGGTTCATGTTTGGGAGTTCATGTACACCCATGGCAGATTCATGTCAATGTATGCCAAATCCAATACAGTACTGTAAAGTAAAATAAAGTAAAAAAAAAAAAAAGAATCAGACAGGAAAAAAATTATTTTCATTTTAGAAAATGAAACAAAAATATTTTTTTAAACCCATGCATGTTTTAAAAGCAAAATTAAATTCTGTATAACTGAGGCCATCTTCCCAATGTAAAACATGTAATTATTGCTTTCCATCTTTAAAAGTAAAAAGGGAAGAAAAACAGTTTTTAACAAAGCCAGAATTTGGATATTATTGCTTGCCACATAATCCATAATTCAATCAGGTAGTGACAGAAGAACACTAAAATCATCAGACTGCAGTAGACCTCAATAATTGATTAACATCTAAATTCAATTTTTGATTGGTTTTACTTTTTAGCCCTCTTAAATGATGTGGGCGTTTTGTTCTCACACAAGTGCTTAAAGATTGGCTATGATCAAACTCTGCCTGCAAAGCAGGAGACCCAGTTTTGATCCCTGAGTTGAGAAGATCCCCTGGAGAAGGAAATGGCAACTCACTCCAGTATTCTTGCCTGGAGAATTCTATGGACACAGGAGCCTGGTGGGTTACAGCTTATGGAGTCGCAAAAAGTCAGACACAACTGAGTGAATAACACACACATGCAGTGATCAAAATGGGTGGTGACCTGTGAAAACCCTTATATATAAGACATTTTTATAAGTTTATACCAGGCCAACTTAACAGATCTTAAATGCTTCTGGAGAGAAGGAAAAAAAATCTGGGATGTTTGAGTACTGATCCAGAAGACAAGAATTAACAAGGAAGGACTAACCAGGGTTAGGATGTTGATGCTCATAATCAGTTTTTAATAAATACCAAGCGATGGACTGGATTTTGACATTATATTGAGAGAAATTACCATGCCAAATAGATACATAAAGAGTAGATTATATAATAAAATGCTTAGGGACAAATGACTAGCCACTTGGAGAAGACATAGATCACATTCTCAAATCTTAAATCAAAGAAATAAAATATGAGTTATTAAAATAAAAAAACTAAAGTACTAAAGAAAATACGTGTCAATATTTAGGCATGACCTCAAAGTTGGAATTACATAGTAAAATTGATAGACTTAAGTACATAAATATATATATTTAAATTTATATTTTCACTGATATTAAATATCTGATGTCAAAAATATGAATTATGATTTGTGAAAATATTTGGAAATACAGTGACAAAGGCTGATATTCTAACTTTAAAAAATCAATGAGAAATATTGAAGACTCCGATATATAAGTAGGACAAGGTTATAAATACTTAGCTCACAAAAGTGGAAATACAATGACTTCAAAATATAAAAAAATTTTCAACCCTGCCAGTAACCAAAGAACATTAATACATTGTGCACTGATATATCATTTCAAACCTACAATGTTGACAGAAATGGGTGCTCACTTTCTGAAGAGTAATTTGTCAATAGACACCAAAAAAGTCTTTAAATGGTATACACGCCAACTGATCCAGAAATTTCACTTTGAAAAATTTGTTCTCAAGAAAACATAAGCAAAGATTTATGTACAAGGATAATTATCACAGCACTATTTAAACCATGGGAAACAAGTTAATTGTCCAAAAGACAGTGTTCTTGCCTGGAGATTCCCAGGGACGGGGGAGCCTGGTGGGCTGCCGTCTATGGGGTCACACAGAGTCGGACACGACTGAAGTGACTTAGCAGTAGCAGTAGCAGCAGAGATTCACTAAGAAATATATTTATATACTATATTCATTAACTAGAATACTAAGAAGTTCCTGAAAATTAAACTGTAAAAGAATATATGCTGACATGGAAAAAATGTTTATGATATATTGAGTCGTAAAAAAACAAAACTGTATATCACGCAAAAAGTGTTTACTTAGTATACTATTTCATGTATGTGTACAAATAGGCATGCATAATTATTTATATATAATATATACATTTTAATATATGTGTGCATATATTTGTGGGTTCTATATATATTTTATACACACTATATATTTGACATAACAGGATATCTTATTCTTTATAATCTGTGTGCATATATATAGTTTAATTTGCAGGGCTTAGTTTATGTTAATTTTGTCATAAGTAAAGACCATAGTACAATTTGTATAAGAAAATGTTTCAGGCTTACAAAGAAAGAGAGAGAGCATAGCAGAACATCTAGGCCTTCTCATTTAAATTGGACCTTAAAATGGGAAAGGGTTTTCAGCACTGGTTGTGAAATTGTAACTGACATCTTGTACTTCCTGCAGAGGTGATATACTTTGAGTAGATGAAGAAAGTTTGGGAGAAGAGGAAAGATGATACACTGTTACAATCTGGAAGAGTTTAGCTGAAAGGGTCGGGGTAGAGGGTGATGTCTAGAAAAAGGAAGTTAAAAGGAATGAAGTACAGCAGCTCCACGCACTTCCTCATTTATAGTCTTCAACTCAGGAACTCTCTCCACCTTTGGTTCTTTTAACTCCTCAGAGTGCCTCTCACTTCAGTAAAGGATGCCAACATCCAACATCCCGTCAAAGCTCAAACTTGATCCTCCTCTTTCTTCTACCCACTCAACGTTCAGTCAATTATAACCAATTCTACATCCAAATTGCCATCCATCCACATCTCTCTGTTCCCATTGCCACTTTTCTAATCCAGTTCGCCCCTCGTCTCAACCATCAAAACAGTCCCTGAACATTTTCTTTAACTGCTATACAACTGCCTGAGGAAAATTTTGTAAACAAAAAGCTACCAGGGGGCTCCCCTGCACAAACCCACCACAGTGCCTTTCCGTGTCCTTGGGAAAAAGTTCAATTCCTTAAAGGAGTCTACAAGACTCTTGTGTCTGGCCTCCTCGCTTACAACTTGGCCTCTCCCCACTCAAGCCATATCCAGCCATACTTGACCTCTTCAGGGCCTAAAATACAATGCTCTTCCTCAGGAGAAACACTTCCTTCCACCTTCATTTGGCCAACTCCTTATCATTCAAACTCCAGTTTAGATGCTCAAGAAAACCTTCCCTCACTACCTAGATTGGGATACCTGTCTCATTTATTTAGTGTTCTCTCTTTATCCCTTTATAACACATTTATAACATTTCCTCTCTCAAATCTGATCACCATCTGAAGATGGGAAGAATCATATTTCTCTTGTTGATCTATCAAAATGGCTGACACAGAGTGGATATAGGTATTAATAAATATATTCATTATATATTGCTATGTATAAATTCACTTGCCTCCTTTACTCACATTTTCTTTTTTTCTTTCTTTAGTCTTCTTGGAGTTATAGTTGTCAATGGTGACTAGCCCCTCCAGCAACAAGTAGAAGACAGGAGCTAGCTAATATCTGCTTTAGAACTTGAAGGGAGAGTATATGTACATGTATGTATTTGACAGCCAGAGTGGTAATTAAGATAGTCTGAAGGTCCCTTTTATAGCTTATAAAGCCAGAAATTTCATCTAAGAACCATGAGCTTGCACTTGGATTGAGTGTTTTTTTTTTAAAGTCTATAGGATTTTAATGGCACAGATAAAAAAAAAAAACATATCATTTGTTCCAATTATACTTGATGTCTTAAAACCAGGTAGATCACTGATTTTTTTTAAAGAGTCAAGCATTTACAAGTCATGGAAAGAAGTTTCAAAGCCACAGAATTCAAATATCTTACCCTCAAGGGAAATAATAGTGACTTAACGTTCAGGATTTCTGTGTGCGTGGCTCATAAGGGATCAGCCACCCCATGGTGCAGTTCTCAGCGTGGAAAGAGAATTTATCACTGGGAAATTTTCTCATTTCCTCTAAAAAGACAATTTTTGCACAGACTAGAGTGAGAGCAAAGTATTTTCACTAATTCCCTGCCTCTTGCTCCTGTCTGCAAAATCCTCCCATAAACAGTTTCCAGTCAAAACCATTGGGTTGAACTTACCCTCTGCTGCAGATTATTTCTAGGGCTTCCAAGTTCCCATGGTAGGCTGCTAGGAGTGTGGGAGTCATGCCATCTTCATCAGAAAGATTCAGATCTCTCTTGGTAGCCTCCTTCAGAAGTTCCAGGTAGCTATCACTAGCAGCTTGGTGATAGCGAGTGGACATTTTTCTGCTCTCCGAAGCTTTGCCAAATATCACTCTCCAGGCGGAACAGGATGTCAGTGAAGCAGCCTTCCTACAAAGCTGGTTAATCAGTGACAAAGAACAGTGTCAGCCCAGGGCAAAGCTCACTCCAGCCTCCCTCCATGGAAAGCAGCCAGAAAGAGTCACAGCACTGAACTTAGACCTTTTCTCTCTGGAATGGCCATGACATTGAAAATTGAGGACTGCCATGTTCATCTTGAATGTCTTAAAAGAGACACGTTTTTCTTGTCTTTTAACAAGTTTTGAATATAATATTGGTCATCTAGGCACAGAATGAAGAAAATAATTTCAAAACAACTCAGAACTAGGCTAGCTCATTGGAGCAGTCCATTTTTCTAAAGTGCTGTATTGAGGTATAATTTATACATTATGAAATTCATCCATTTTAAGTGCAAAATTCAATGATTGTTACTAAATTTAGAGTTGTGTAATTGTCACCATGAAACCAAGCAGGCCCCTGTAGGAACTTCCCAGAGACAAACCCTCTCCTTACCACTCAGCTTCAACATCAGTCCTTCCGATGAATATTCAGGACTGATCTCCTTTAGGATTGACTGGTTTGATCACCTTGCAGTCCAAGAGACTCAAGACTCTTCTCCAACACCACAGTTCAAAAGCACCAATTCTTTGGCGCTCAGCTTTCTTTGTGGTCCAACTCTCACATCTATACATGACTACTGGAAAAACCATAGCTTTGACTATACAGAAATTTGTCAGCAAAGTATGTCTCCTTTTTAATTTGCTGTTGAGGTTGGTCATAGCTTTTCTTCCAAGGAGCAGGTATCTTTTAATTTCATGGCTGCAGTCACCATCTGCAGTGATTTTGGAGCCCAAGAAAATAAAATGTATCACTGTTTTCATTGTTTCCCCATCTATTTGCCATGAAGTGATAGAACCAGATGCCATGATCTTCGTTTTTTGAATGTTGAGTTTTAAGACAGCTTTTTCACTCTCCTCTTTCAATTTCATCAAGACGCTTTTTAGTTCCTCTTCACTTTCTGCCATAACGGTAGTTTCATCTGCATATCTGAGGTTATTGAAATTTCTCCCAGCAATCTTGATCCTAGCTTGTGCTTCATCCAGCCTGGCATTTTGCATGATGTACTCTGCATATAAGTTAAATAAGCAGGGTGACAATATACAGCCTTGATGTACTCCTTTCCCAGTTTGAAACCAGTCTGTTGTTCCATGTTTGGTTCTAACTATTGCTTCTTGACCTGCATGCAGATTTTTCAGGAGGCAGGTAAGGTGGTCTGGTAATCCCATCTCTTGAAGAATTTCCCACAGTTTGTTGTGATCTACACAGTCAAAGGCTTTGGTGTATGAGACTGTTAGGGAAATTGAAATGGAGAAAGTCTTGTTCAGTCTTCAGAAGCAGGAGAGCAGGCTTCTGACCTTGCTGCTGACCTGCCTGTACACTACCCAGACTCCATGCCTGCCTGCAAGCACAGAAAGCCAAGCAGCCCTTTAGATAAGAAAGTAAGTGGCTCTTGGAATTCTTGAGCCCCTGGAGGTCTGGCCAACCACACAGGGTCTAAAGAAACTCTTTGACTCACAAAATAAATAGCACTGTAAAAAGGTTAAAGTAAAACAGGAACTGCATTTTAGTGTGCAAACTGATGATGATATCCGTTTGCAACCTGGGATTATAAGAAGGAGCCCCTGAAAATGCAATTTGAAATCTCACCTAAGAAAGTAAGTGGCTCTTGGAATTCTTGAGCCCCTGGAGGTCTGGCCAACCACACAGGGTCTAAAGAAACTCTTTGACTCACAAAATAAATAGCACTGTAAAAAGGTTAAAGTAAAACAGGAACTGCATTTTAGTGTGCAAACTGATGATGATATCCGTTTGCAACCTGGGATTATAAGAAGGAGCCCCTGAAAATGCAATTTGAAATCTCACCAGTGGAGTGGATACACTGCCCAAGGTCATTTCCTAACTGGGACTCCACATTGCTGTTTACGAGGGACTTCCCAGTGCTGTTTAATTCTGGATGTTGGTCTGTGCAATTTGGTGATGTATGTGCTGTTAATTCTTTCTATTGTTTCTATTGCTTTTATTTTAATGACTGTATATTGAAGTTAAGTCAAATAATCTTCTACAAAAATTCAGATTGTTCATTTGTGTGTAATGAGTGGTTTCTTTTGTTAACAAATCCTTTGAATCTAAAATGAAAGTAAAACTTTTGGCAAAACAGGCTTTAAGCTTTTTCATATCCTTGTAGCCTTTATTATTTGCCTTTTCATTTAAAGTTATCTTAGTGGATGTGAAATGTTGTTTAAATTTTTTTTCTTAATAAGTAACAATGTTGATAATGTTTTAAGTGCTTATTAGCTATTTTACATTTTAAAAAAATTTTTATTAGGTTGTCTTATTATTATTGAATTATGAGTTCTTTATATGTCCTAGATAAAAATCCTTTATCAGATATAGTTTGAACTTAATGAAAATGAAAACAAACATTTCAAATTTTACAGGACACAGTTAAAACAGAACTGGGAGAACTTTGCAGTTTTTAATGCTTATGTTACAACAGAAAAAAAGAAAAATCTCAAATCATTGAATTAAACTTTTGCCTTATGGAAAGAAGGAAATGAACAGAAAAATTAGTGTAAATAAAGAACATAATATAAAACCAAAACATGGTTCAAATATATCTGTAATCAAAGTAAGTGTAAAGAGGCCAAATTTACCAATTAGAAGATTCAGCCATGTCTTATTTGTAATAGACACACTTAAAATATAAAATTGCAACAACAACAAAAAAAAGTGAGAGCAAAAAAGGAAAAGTTATATCAAGAAAATACTAACAACAAATTGGTATAGCTATATTTGTATCAGACAAAAAGGTAATTTAAGCCAAACAATTACCAAGGATAAAGAGATAGTGATGAAAGGAAAAACTTATCAAGAAAATATGATAGTTCTAAACTTGTATGTATCAAGTAATATAGCCTCAAAATAGAAAAAACAAATATTAATAGAATTTAAAGAAAAAGAACAAATCTGCTATCACAGCAAGAGATTTTAACAAACTCCCTTAATATTATATATCAGTCAGACTTAAGATTAGGAAAGGTATAAAAAAATGAATACAATTAAAAAGCTTTATCTAACAAGCCTATATAGAACACTGTATTCAATAGAAAATGCATGTTCTTTAAAAGCACACTGAGAATATTTGTAACATTCTGTTATATAAAATAGAACCTAATAGAACCCATGCAGGCCTCAACAAACATCAAATAGTAGGTTTCATGTAGATAATATTCTCTGAAGACATTGCAATAAAATTAGAATCCATCATCCTTATACAACTGATTAACTGTTTACATGTTTTTTGTGATATAACTTTTCCATCATTGTCATCATCTTGCATTGTATTTTTTCCTCTCTTTAATGCACTATAAATATTTCCCATGTTGTTACAAAATACCTAATATGCTTGGATAATAGTTGGTATTGATGTGAGGGAGGTATATATTTGAAGTCTGTAACTGTTTATTCCTCATCTATTTTTGTTTAAGTCTTTACTCTGCTGCTGCTAAATCACTTCAGTCGTGTTCGACTCTGTGTGACCCCATAGATGGCAGCCCACCAGGCTCCCCTGCCCCTGGGATTCTCCAAGCAAGAACACTGGAGTGGGTTGCCATTTCCTGCTCCAATGCATGAAAGTGAAAAGTGAAAGTGAAGTCACTCAGTCCAAATCTTTGCGACCCCATGGACTGTAGCCTACCAGGCTCCTCCATCCATGGGATTTTCCAAGCAAGAGCATTGGAGTGGGGTCTTTATTCTAAGATAAATTAAAACCCACTATGAAAAGCAAAAGCTTTCATCTGCAAATCCTTACAATACTTAGCTTTAAAGGTCAATATTTGGTTTGGGTTTTTTTTTTTTTTTTTGGTTTTTGCGACCCCATGGACTGTAGCCTACCAGGCTCCTCCATCCATGGGATTTTCCAAGCAAGAGCATTGGAGTGGGGTCTTTATTCTAAGACAAATTAAAACCCACTATGAAAAAGCAAAAGCTTTCATCTGCAAATCCTTACAATACTTAGCTTTAAAGGTCAATATTTGGTTTGGGTTTTTTTTTTTTTTTTTTTGTTTCTATGAGAAGAGTGGAAGCTGTAGAAGCAAAACCTGGAAGGCAACATTATTTATTTGTTTTTTTTTTTTTAAAGAAATCTTTTTTTGTCCTAGAAAAAGTGAAATATCCAAACATGACTGTGGACCCTTTCAGAACAAGGTAACATTGTTTCTCTATCATTTTTGCCTGAGCCACTAAAATTTAGACACAATTGCATTCATTAACATACGCTAAAATAGACAATCATATGTAACCTGAGAAAGGGCTTCTCAAAGATAAACGGATTAACAGAATACTCTGTTCTACTATACAGTTCTATACTATTCTATTCTACAGTGATAGAATGCTAAGTGCCAATCATAGAAGGAGTCTGCTGACAGATAAAGATCATGATGGTGATAATAATGATAAGGATGATGAGAAGAGGAGAAGAATAAGAATTAAGGTAGAAGCAAAGGAAAACGAAGCCAGAGCAATTATAAAGGAGAGGAGTAAGGACTGTAAATGGAAGACAAAGAGGAGAAAGAAGAGTTTCTCAACTCCAGTAGTACTTATGACTTGGACTTAAAGTCTTCCTATGAAATGGTAAAACAACTGAGATACACACACACACACACTCATATATGTTGTTGTTGTTTAGTTGCTCAGTCATGTCCAACTCTTTGCAGCTCCATGGATTATAGCCTGCCAGGCCCTTTTCCTGTGGGATTTCTCAGGCAAGAATACTGGTGTGGGTTGCCATTTTCTTCTCCAAGGGGTCTTCCTGACCCAGGGATATAACTTGGTTTTCCTGCACTAGCAAGCATATTCTTTACCACTGAGCCCACCACCTATACATATAGGCTTCCCTTGGCACCCTTTGGCTCTTCCCTAAGAAAACTTCCTAGAGAAGATTGGATGGGAAGGGAGAGGGAAAGCAAAAATAAATCTTTCTGAACTTGAAACTCCTCTTTACCTCATTCCTTAAAGAGGAGGTTGAGAAAGAGAGTTGAACTTGGAGCTAGATAGAGTCCATGTGGTCTAATGCAAGTTATTCCATCTATTTGAGTCTCTATTTCTTTGTGGATAAAGTTGGAGGAAATTGTTCATGATCCTATCATCAGTTCCTTACGAACGGTTGGATAATTGTGTGGCAATTGTGACTTCTGACTATATTTTTCTTATGGAAATAAGTGTTTGAGTCTGTTGCAACAGTACGCTGCTATTCTCTAGGAAGATCACATAACCTGTCATACATACAGAGATTTTGAAGATTAGACTTAAGTGGTGATGACCATTCCTTGTATTGTTCTTCTAACTAGCTAATTAAGGCTCTCATCAACCTTCCCGTTGCAACAAACCCTGCTACCCACATCTCACTATACTCCTGCAGTATTAGTCTAACTTTAGTGAAACATCCTGCCGTTGACTTCTGTGTCACTGGTTGCTGCTTAGGTTCAGAGGAGTAGGCTCTATTTCCTTCTTTGTTTTTCTAAAACTCCAGAAACTTAACCTATTACCAGGTCCCCCAAGAATGTAATTCTGAGAGCCCTTCTGCCTAGATACCACTTCTTTTTGCCAAAGACTCGTAGGAAAACAGGGTTAATGAGCTTCCAGAGACACCATTTGCAGAGATTCTCTTACCAATGGGTCTCCTTTTCCCCACAGACCAATGCCATTTTCAACTTTTCATTGTTGTGTTTATAATTTTGTGACCTCTCTTGTTTAATAGCAGCTACCTGATAGCTGAGTGGTCAGAACAGGAGTCCCATGTACCATGAAGGCAATCCTGGCCAAGTAGCCTTTGGATGGAGGATTTATTCAGGACTCTGATCTATCTATATAAGAGAGCTGTATATGATCCTTTGCTCAGGGAGAGGAAAAGAAGAGAAAAAGACTAGTGCTAGGTAATACTTGCAGTCCACCACAAGAAAAACCATGCCAGCAAAGTGGAAAACAATCTTCTCCTTTGTTCTGAAAAACCATTCACTGCTCTTTGGGAAAGAAATTCAACAGCTTGTGCAACCCATGTTTTTATTAATGAGATTGCCCCCTGAACCGCAAGGGATCTGGCTTTCAAAAGCACACATTGTTTGCTCTTCAAAGCTATTCACATCTAATTACAGAGGAAATTCCCTTGTCTGGTAGGGAACTACAATTTTTATGTAGTAAGGAAAATGAAAAGATCCAAGAAGAAAATTTACTTTTAACAAGATTGCTTCATCTAATGAGTATCTGATTATAAATTCTATTGAAAATAAAAGCAGTGATAGAAAGTAAATGAAAATAAAGGGGATTACAAAAGCCCTGTTTTTAGCCAGAAAACTTAGATGAATCAGGCAAGGGCAGAACCAGGCATCGTTAACACACAACTATATGTGCTGAATGGGTTTATGATAAACATATCTGTTGCAGTAAAGACATTTTCATATGGATTATTAAGAAATGTCACTTACACGTATATATTTTTCTTTTCATCACAGTACTAAAACTGTTCAACCTATTTGATGTGGACTTTTCTATTAAAAAGAGATTTCAACAACCCTGCTTTTCATTTAAACTCATAGGTAACTCAAAGTACAAAGAAACTTTCTTTCCCACACTGAAGATCATTGGTGGTGTTTTCCTTTGAAACGTTGCTAAACACAAACATGAAACAATCAAAAGAACCATTGTCTTCCCTTTTGCTTTTTCTTCTTCAAATGAAAGCATTTATGAAAATATTTAGGTGGATAAACACAGTATTGAAATTATAATGTCCCTGAAGTATTGATGGGGTTTAATTTATTCACATAAGTTTCAAGACATTCAAAGTCCTTTTTTTCTTTGCCAGAAAAACAGACAGAGCTGTTATTGTACCATCTGGTCTGCATGAGGCATATCTTGGCATCCCTTAACTGCACATTTTATAAATGCTAAACTCCAGATGGCAATACATTGTAACAGTGGAGAGCTTTATAAAGGTTTCCAAAAAACAAATTCTTCAAAATGTGAATATTAGATACTCTAAGCAGGGGCTATGAATTTAAATTTCATACTTGGATTAACTAACTTTGTTAGCTGGACAAATTTCCTTTTATCTTATGCCTTTTCCCTTTCCTAATGAATTGTGGTTTTAAGAATGGAAAAGCTCAATCAACATAAATCATATGACGTGATTCCTCACCCCAAGTTGAAGTTCTATAAAAACTTCAGAAACAGTGATCACTGGGAAACCTACATTAGCTGCCATTTTATTTCAAGATAGCAGGATTATGACATAGGGGAGATATGCTATAGCACTCTTAAAGCAGATTATCAAATACCATTAAAACCATTTCTCAAAGCTGACAGTTGGACTGGAAAGACAGGAAAATGTGAATGTTGAACATTGTACTGAAATAAAGCCAAAGTACAGTAATGGTTAAGAATATAGATTCTTAAGTCATAAAGGAAACTCTTCACTTTCTTAAATTTTTTTCTCTGTCATCTGCATTTTTCCTTTCAAAAATAAGAACAACAACTAGGATCTGGAGTTTTCATCATCCTGTACCCAAGTGGCTCAGTGACAAAGAACGCCTGCCAAGCAGGAGATGCAGGTTTGATCCCTGGATCGGGAAGATCCCCTGGAGAAGAAAATGGCAACCCACTCCAATATTCTTGCCTTGGAAATTTCATGAACAGAGGAGCATTGTGGGCTACAGTCCATGGGATCACAAAAGAGTCGCACACAAATTACCAGCTAAACGACAACAACATACCTTACAACACAGGAACGAGAACACACATCTTATAGTCACACAGAGTTTATTTCAATCTGAGAGTTTATAGTGGTTCTCTAAGGCTGCCACCCAACGTACAGTCAAGTCATTGGAAAAGACCCTGATGCTGGGAAAGATTGAAGCCAAAAGGAGAAGTGGGTGACAGAGGATAAGATGGTTGGTTAGTATCACCAACTCAAAGGGTATAAGTTTGAGCAAATTCCAGGAGATAGGGAGGGACAGGGAGATCTGGCATGCTGCAGTCCTGGGGTCCCAAAGAGTCAGACACAACAACAAAGGCTGTTACAAATAGTATCTCTAACTGGGTGGCTTAAACATCAAAATTTTTTTTCTTAGAGTTCTGGAAGGTAGAAATCTGAGACCAAAGTGAGGGCAGAATTGGTTTCTTCTGAGGGCAATGAGGGAAAGATTTGTCCCAGGCCTCTGTCCTTGACTTATAAAAGGTCATCCTCCCCATGTCTTCACCTTGCCTTCCCTCTGTATATGTCTATGCCCAAATTCCTTCTTCTTATAAGCACACAAATCATATTGTATTAGGACCTACCCTAAAGACTTCATTTTCAGTTAATCATCTCTGTAAAGACCCTAGTTCAAAATACAATCACATTCTGAGGTACCTAGGCTTTTTTGGAGGGGGGCAGGGGAGCTTCAACTTTAATTCTTGTCATTTTCATTTGTATGAAGTATCTTTTTCCATCCCCTTACTTTCAATCTATTTGTGTCCTTGGTCTAAAGTGGGTCTCTTATGGGCAGCATATTGTAGTCTTGTTTTTTTTTATCCAATCTGCTACTCTGTGTCTTTTGATTGGAGCATTTAGTCCGTTGGCTTTAAAGGTATCGATAGATATGTATTAATTTTCATTTTAAATATTGTTTTCCTATTGATTTTGTATTTCTTCTTTATGCCTTTGCTTTTCTGTTTTCCCTTTTGTGGTTTGATAATTTTCTTTTGTATTATATTATACTTATGTTCTTTTTCTTTTGGTTTTCGTGAATCTATTGTATGTTTTTGATTTCCAATTACCCTGTTATTCAAGTATATTAACCTTCTGTGCTTCCTGTTGCTGGATATCTGTTGAATTTGAGAAGTTAT
>SJYX01019102.1:63199-105987 GCA_006410675.1 Oreotragus oreotragus | reverse complement strand
TTCTTTTGCTTTCATTTTTTTCATTTGATTTTTCAGTCTGTTGTTCTCACTGGGTGATTTCCATTATTCTATCTTTCATATCATTTATTCATTCTTCTGCATTGTTCATTCTGCTATCATCGCTTTAGCTTAACTTTAACCTTGGTGAATGAGTTCCCTATTTTTCCTTTTACACTTTCTAGTTTCTTTTTATAGTGATCAGCATTTCTAATTCCTTCAGTATTTTCATTATCTCTTATTTTGAACTCATGTCTATTAGACTGAAGAGATCTATTATATCATTTGTTTTTTCAGGAAAATCTTCTTGATCTTTTCATCAGAGTGGCTCCTCTGCTTCTTGTTCCATGAGTTTAGGAGAAACAATTATATACTGTGGTCTTGGAGGGGCTTTTTTCTAGGGAGTGTTCCTGTGTCGTTTGTATGGATTTATTTTTTGGTGTGAAAGTTAGTTTTGGTGTGTCTCCCTCCTGCCTCTTTCCTCAGCATTTGCTGGCCATTACCCCTTGACATTCTGAAGGAGATCAACCCTGGGATTTCTTTGGAAGGAATGATGCTAAAGATGAAACTCCAGTACTTTGGCCACCTCATGAGAAGAGTTGACTCATTGGAAAAGACTCTGATGCTGGGAGGGATTGGGGGCAGGAGGAGAAGGGGATGACCGAGGATGAGATGGCTGGATGGCATCACGGACTCGATGGACGTGAGTCTGAGTGAACTCCGAGAGATGGTGATGAACAGGGAGGCCTGGCGTGCTGTGATTCATGGGGTTGCAGAGAGTCGGACACGACTGAGCGACTGAACTGAACTGAACTCCTTGACGGGAGGTGTGACTGGTGTTTCGGTGACCAGAGCCTGAACTAGACATTGAGCAGGGTCTCCTCTTTGCTAAGTGGCTGTCACTACTCTGTCATGGGCCAAGCATGTTCCCTAATTGTTGGAGTAGAAGCCTTCAGATCCATTTCTGAGCTGTGTTTCTGAACTCCACTGTGAGGTAGGTGGGATTGCAGTGCTCCCACTGGAAGAGGAGCTGCTGAGTATTTCTCTGCCAGAGCTGTTAACCAGTGACAGTGCTCTGTTGTGTTAACTGTCGCACATTTTGCAGGCTTACAAAGTGCACCACAATTGGCACTTCCCTTGGCCCCATCTCATCTTTGGAAATGCTGGCAATGAGCCCTGGTATCTATCAGGTATTGTTTTTACAAGGCCACCAGCAAGATGCACTGAAGTCAGGTTCAAGAACTGCAGCAGCTGTGCACCTGGATCTGCTAGGAGCACAATGGAGGCAGCTTAGACCCTGGCCCAGTCCAGCCCCCAGGTGTGTGTGCCCACAAGTCCACAGCTGCTAAGGCCAGAGCTATCTCAGCCATATGAGGACCTGTTGTCCACTCAGATATCCTGCAGGCACTGAATTTACAAAGCCAGCAGTGGAGGTGTAAATCTGCAGCTTGTGCAGCCCAGGGGAGAGATTTCAGCCTTGCTTCCTAGGCCATGAAGGCCCTGTGACTCAGCTGTGGCTTTTATCCCTGACTGGCTGTGGGCAACACACTGGCATCTGATCCCAGAGCCTCCTGAGCAGCTGTGGGCTGTGGGATGGCCTGAGGTGGCAGCTGTGGTACAGAAGCCTGCTGGAATGGTGGCTGGGTTGTGAGAGCCCACCAAGGTGGTGGCTGGGGCGGGCTCTTCCAGAGCCCCTGGAGGCAGGGAGTAGCAAGTGAAGAAAAAGGCTGCCAAGGCAGCCCCACCTCTCCCTATCCTAAGGTGGCCTGGGTTTCCTTCTCCACACAATCTCAGTTGTAACCATGGCACACTCTAGTGCCTTCAGGCATCTCCACGCAGCCAACAGCACTCCTCTCTCCAGGAGTGTCCTCTAAACCCCAAGTTTTAGCACCCAGCCCTCACACAGCCCAGCAACATGTGTCTAAGGCTATAATGAGCAGGGTGTTGACACAAATGTGTGTGTAGGTCTCTTGCTATTCTGTCTGCCACAAACCAGTTGCTGTGCCCTTCTTTGAACCTCTAAAGTTCACTTTTTGTACAGATCTCCCTGCAAGTGAGGGGGCTTCCCAGGGTACAGGAACCTTTCCTTTTTTCAGCTCCCTTCTAAGGCCACAGTTCCCATCCCACTTCCTCTTTTTTTTTTTTCTTTCATCCTACCCAGTTATGTGGAGATCTATCTTGTCCTTTTCAGGTATTTGAAGTCTTCTGCCAGTGTTCTAGAGGGGTTCTGTGGGAATTGTTCTGTTTGTATTTGGGGAGGAGATGAGATCCAAATACTTCTAGTCCACCAGCTTGATGTAAATGGATTAAATGCTTCAACTAAGAGATAGAAACTGGCTGAATGGATACCAAAACAAGATCCATTTACATGTTGTCTATAGGAGAACCACCTCAGACCTAGGGACACATACAGGTTGAAAGTGAGGATATGGAAAAAGATATTCCATGCAAATGAAAATCAAAAGAAAGCTGGAGTAGCAATACTCTTATCAGGCAAAACAGACTTTAAAATAAAGACTGTTACAAGAGATGCGCTAGTGGTAAAGAACCTGTGTGCCAATGCAGGAGATATAAGAGATGCAGGTTCAGTCCCTGGGTCGGGAAGATTCCTTGGAGAAGAGCATGGCAATCCACTCCAGTGTTCTTGCCTGGAGAATCTCTTGGACAGAGGAACAAAGAGTCAGGCATGACTGAAGTGACTTATGCACACACAAGAGAGAAGGGACTCTCCATGAAGATCAAGGGATTGATCCAAGAAGAAGATATAACAACTGTAAATGTATATGCACCCAGCATAGGAGCACCTTGATATATAAGGCAAATGTTAACAGACTCAAAAGGGGAAATTGGCAGTAACACAATAATAGTGAGGAACTTTAGCACCCCTTTGACATAGGTGGACAGATCATCCAGAGAGAAGAGCAGTAAGGAAGCACAGGCCTTAAATGACACATTAAACCAGATGGACATAATTGCTATTTATAGAGCATTTAATCTGAAATCAGCAGAATATACATTCTTCTCAAGTGTATGGAACACTCTCCAGGATAGATCACAAGCTGGGTCACAAGGCAAACCTTGGTAAATTTAAGAAAATTGAAATCACTTCAAGCATACAAAAAAAGAAAGCTACAGGCCAATACCCCTGATGCAAATAGCTTTTGGCATATATCCAGAGAAAACCATAATTCAGCAAGATACATGCACCTCAGTGTTCATTGCAGCACTGTTTACAATAGCCAGACATGGAAGCAACCTAAATATCATCAGCAGAGGAATGGATAAAGAAGATATGATACATATATACAATGGATATTACTCAGCCATTGAAGAGAATGAAATAATGCCACTTACAACAACATGGGTGAACCTAGAGATTATTAAACTAAGTAAAAGTAAATCAGAAAAAGACAAATATCATATGATATCACTTATATGTGGAATCTTAAAAAATGATACAAATGAACTTGTTTACAAAAGAGAAACTGAATCACAGATTTTGAAAACAAGCTTGTGGTTACAGAAGGGGGAAAGGGCGGGGGAGGGATAAATTAGGAGTCTGGGATTGACATACACATACTACTATACATAAACTAGATAATCAACAAAGACCAACTCTATAGCACAGAGAACTCTACTCAGTATTATATGATAACCTATATAGGAAAAGAAACTGAAAAAGAAACAATATATGTATATGTATAACTGAATCACTTTGCTGTACACCTGAAACTAACACAATAGTGCAAATCAACTATATTCCAATATAAAATACAAATTAAATTATCAATTAAAAATGAAAAGATATGTGCATGCTATACCCGTGAACAGAGGAGCCTGGTGGGTCACCGTCCATGGAGTTGCAAAAGAGTCGTACATGATTTAATGACCCAAAACAAAACAATAACAACAAAAAGACAGTACTCATAGCAGCACTGTTTACAATAGCCAAGACCTGAAAACGACCTAAATGTCCAAGGAATGGATAAAGAAGATGTGAGATATACAATCCTCAGTCATAAAAAATGAAATAATGTCTTTTGCAGGAACATGGATGGACCTAGAGATTATTATACTAAGCAAGGTAAATAAAAAAGAGAAAGACAAATACTACCTCTATGTGCAATATAAAATATGATACAAATAAATGTATCTACAAAACAGAAGCAAACTCACAGACACAGAGAACAGACATGTGGCTCTCAAGGGGGAAAGGGGTGGGAAGGGAAGGATTGGGAGTTTGGGATTAGCAGATGCAAACTAGAGTATATAGGATGGATAAACAATAAGATCCTACTGTATAGCACAGGGAACTATACTCAATATCCTGTGATAAATGACAATGGAAAAGAATATGAAAAAGAATATGTGTGTGTGTGTGTATGTGTGTGTGTATATAACTGAATCACTTTGCTGTACAGCAGAAGTTAACACAACATTATTCATGAATTATGTTGTTGCTGTTCAGTTACCCAGCTGTGTTCGACTCTTTGCAGCTCCATGGACGGCAGCACACCAGACCTCCCTGTCCCTCACCATCTCCTGAAGATTGCCCAAGTTCATGTCTGTTGCATCGCTGATGCCATTCAACCATATCCTCTGATGCCCTCTTCTCCTTCTGCCCTCAATCTTTCCCAGCACCAGGGACTTTTCCAATGAGTTGTTTGTTCGCATCAGGTGATCAAAATACTGGAGCTTCAGCTTTGGCATCAGTCCTTCCAATGAGTATTCAGGGTTGATTTTCCTTAAGATTGACTGGTTTGATCTCCTTGTTGTCCATGGGACTCACACGAGTCTTCTCCAGAACCCCAGTCCAAAGGCCTCAATTCTTTGGCGCTCTGCCTTCTTCACGGTCCAGCTCTCACAAACGTACTAGACCACTGGGAAGACCATAGCCTTGACTACAGGTCTTTGTCAGCAGAGTAATGTCTCTGTTTTTCAAGACCCTGTCTAGGTTTGTCATAGCTTTCTTGCCAAGTAGCAATTATCTTCTGATTTCATGGCTAGAGGCACCATCCACAGTGATTTCAGAGCCCAAGAAGAGGAAATCAGTCACTACTTCCACGTTTTTCCCCTTCTATTTGTCATGAAGTAATGGGATCAGATCTTAGTTTTTTTAATATTTAGTTTTAAGCTGACTCTCTCACTCTCCCCCTTCACCCTCATCAAGAGGCTCTTTAGTCCTTCACTTTCTGCCATTAAAAGGGTATCATCCACATATCTGAGGTTGTTGATATTTCTCCTGCCTATCTTGATTCCAGCGCTGCATTTCTCATTCAGCCTGGCATTTCTCATGATGTGCTCAGTATATAGGTTAAATAACCAGGGTGACAATAGACAGCCCTGTCATATCATACTTCAATAAAATATTAAAAATATTGTGGGGGACAAATTCATTCCATAACAGCTTTCTACTTAGTAGCTAATCAGCTTGGGGGAGATTCACTTAAGGAGCCTTTATTTCCTTTTCTTATTCTTATCTTGAAGGTTATCCATCATTGTCCAGCATAGGACCTATACACAAAGGGCAAAAATGCCCTTCCCTCCTTCCTACAGGGACTTATCAGGGTTTCTGAGGACCATCTATTCTTTCCCAGTATTCTGTGTGAAATGTGAATGATAAAGGCTTGGGTTTATAAAACCCTCCTGAGAACCAAAAGAGGAAGGGGTAGATTAGAAATTTAGTGAAAGGAGATTTAACAGAATTAAGGGTTACTTGAATAGACAACCCTTCAGGAAATAAGTGGAGCTTCAACCTGTGTTACCTTAATCAAGATCCAAATTCTATAGAGAGCTTGTTTGATAGCTCCAGTCTTGTGCCCACCCCTTGTCCAAAGGGTGATGGAAGCAGCTTGACTTGAAGTCTCAGTAAGATTGTATCTAATGGGAGAGTTCCCTGAAGCCCATCATGGTATTGCTACCAAAAGAAAAAGATCATCTGTGCTCATGCTTGGTCATGTCCAACTCTTTGCATCCCCATGGACTGCAGCCAACCAGGCTCCTCTGCCCATGGAATTTTTCAGGCAAGAATACTGGAGTGGATTGCCATTTCCTACTCCAGGGGATCTTCCTAACCAAGAAATTGAACCCATGTCTCTTGTGTCTCCTGAACTGGCAGACAGATTCTTTACCACTATGCCACCTGGGAAGTCGGAGAAAAGGATACCGGACAGAGAAGAACATACATCTGTGTATTTAAATTTACTTAGTTATGCTTAGGTTTTATTTGTCACATACATAGCCATTTGGTACCTCCCATCAGAAAGCATAGCCCTTAAAGCCTGTCTTTGTCTGCACTTGTACAAATATGTGTGTTGCTTCTTTTGAGACTCCACAGTTTTTCGGTTGCTCAGCACATGCTCCCTCAGAAAATACCTGCACTTCCATAATGTAAAACTGGGCTCATTTTGAAATAGGAATTCTAAATTGTAGTCACACACAACTATTGCCACAATCATGCTGCTTAACAAACCATCCAAAAATGGGTGGCTTAAAAGAATAAGTATTGATTTAACTCATAAGTCTCCAGTTAACTGGTTAATTCTTCTGTGCTCAGCTGACCTTGGCGTGGCTCACTCATTCATCAGCAGTCAACTGGCAGGTCACCTGGGAACTGGTTGCTTTAGCATGGCCTCAGCTTAGATGTCAAGGCTATGGTTTTTCCAGTAGTCATATATGGATGTGAGAGTTGGACTATAAAGAAAGCTGAGCACAGAAGAACTGATGCTTTTGAAGTGTGGTGTTGGAGAAGACTCTTGAGAGTCCCTTGGACTGCAAGGAGATCCAACTAGTCCATCCTAAAGGAAATCAGTCCTGAATATTCATTGGAAGAACTGATGCTAAAGCTGAAACTCCAATACTTTGGCCACCTGATGCAAAGAGCTGACTCATTTGAAAAGATTCTGATGCTGGGAAAGATTGAAGGCAAGAGGAGAAGGAGATGACAGAGGATGAGATGGTTGGATGTCCATCACCAGCTCAATGGACATGAGTTTGAGTAAATTCTAGGAGCTGGTGATGGATAGGGAGGCCTGGCATACTGCAGTCCATGGGGTTACAAAGAATCAGATACAACTGAGCAACTGAACTGAACTGCTTAAATGACCTGTTTCTGCTCCTTGTGATTCTTTATCATCTGGGAGGCTACTCTGGGTTTGTTCTTACAGTGAATGAAGAATGCCAAGAGAGAGTGCATATGTATATGGGCTTCAAAAGACCTAGCATCAGAACTGGCGCACCATCATTTCCATCACATTCTATTGGCCAAAACAAGTCACAAAGTCAGTCAGATTCAGGAAGGAGGAGGAGCGAGGAGGACCAGGCTAACGGCAAAACACCCTGCAAAGAATAGGAGTCCATGGAGGGGTGGAAGATTGGGACCTTTACAACTGACATACCACATCATCTTAAGAGCTTAAATATTTTATGTTCTATCAACTGGAGGGACTACACCATATTGCCAAGGAAATCTTTATCTCTGTGGTAACCATTATCCTAGCTACTAGGTATAGAGTAACCTATAATGTTTGTAATTATACAAGTTTTTATTTAGAACTTCTGAGGCTTCTCTGTCATTCATTTAAGATGCCTTATCTTTCTATTAACAGATCAATCAAGCCTTTTATATGCCCTTGTCCAATTTTTTTCTGAATCCATTACTGTTACAAAGCTCATTCAATTTCAATCTAGCTAAAGATCCAAAGGGTGAAAATGACATTAACATTGTATAATTAAAGGAGCTACCATATGTTTTTCAAGAATATTCTCGTTAACATAGTCTATCTTATGTTTATAAGTTAAATTCATATTCTATATTTGAAAGCTATGTTAAGCTATGTTAGCTACCTGATAGAAGAGTCTATATTTCTTATTTATCTAATACCACTAAATTATATGGGGCTTCCTGATAGTTTAGTTGATAAAGAATCCACCTGCAATGCAGGTGATCCTGGTTCGATTCCTGGGTTGGGAGGATCCCCTGGACAAGGGAAAGGCTACCTACTCCAGTATTTGCTTCCCTTGTGCCTCAGCTGGTAAAGAATCTACACACAATGCGGGAGACCTGGGTTCAATCTCTGGGTTGGGAAGATTCCCTGGAGAAGGGAACAGCTACCCACTCCAGTATTCTGGCCTGGAGAATTCCATGGACTATATGTACAGTCCATGAGGTCGCAGAGTTGGACACAGCTGAGTGACTTTCACAACCTTCTGAAGCTAAACTATAATTAGTGCTATCTTGTACTTTTAAAGCTACGTGAACTCCAAGAGAAGCATGGAGCTTTAGAACACCCACTCATAGACACACACACACACACACACATACACACAGAACCATAATGAATTAGAACAAGCCTGGAAGTAGGTATCAGGAGACTTGGTTTCTCCCTGGAGCTCTGCTAACTTTCTATATGACCTTGGGCAAGTCACAAAAAACCTCTTAGGCTTATTTTTCTCATTTTATATTGAGAAGTTGGACTTTGGAAGTTGTATGAATCAAATCCACTCACTTGGGCGATATATCTTTATATCATGAAGTTTGAATTCGTGGGCCTTTCATTCTATAATCTTTACAGATCACTTATATACAAATCAGACTTACTTTTATCAATTTTAAATTACTTTACCTTATTATTTATCAGCAAGACAATTCAATCAACTGAATGAAATTTAAGAAAAAGTACCACTCCTATCTCCCTATTCCTGTTACAAGAATGATATATTATGTATATTTATAGCCAGTACAGAAAGAGCTCAAACAAATCAGAACAGACAACAGTTGTGAATGTCCAGCATAGCTGGATTGGCTCAGACTGCCTAGATACCTAGATACCTGCATTGACTCCTCCCTCAAGTGACTCATTGGCTCTCTGGTAAATAAATGCAGACACACACTTACATACCCACACATAAACAGATAAATGGATAGGAAACACATGTGTTCCTCATTTTTATTTTTTTAAGTAAAATATGAAAATATACTAATACAGTTCCAATAGTCCAATTTATTGTGGATGTCTTTAGTATCAATATTCACAGACCCCATTTAATTCATATATTTTAGTATTTGAAGAGTATTTCAAAGTTTATCTAACCATCTCCTGATGATAACAATTAGGGCATCTTCAATTAATATTTTTACAGTTGTGAAAAGTAAGGCAACAGAATTGGAAATTAAGAATTATAAACTATTGTTTAAAAGAACAGCATTTCGGGAAATAAAGACAGCACCTGCCCAAAGGAGGCAACAATACTGCATTGTTGTTATGCATGACAACTTAAAACTCTCAAGAAATGCCTAGTGATTAGCAGGTGAAATGAGGCCTCATGTCAAGTAGAGACCATGGCATTCACAGAAGAGGAGAAGGAACACCTGAGAGTTATAAACACACTTAAAATGTCTCATTGAAAAGAATGTGGAAAACATACTTTTGAAAGAGATCCTACTGTTTATTTAGTAAAAGATTAAGTGTCTATCTTTTTGGAAAGATTTGTTTTCCTAACTAGTAAAATGAGACACTACTTGATTGCAGAGAGCCATGCCTTCCTCATTCTCAAAGTTAACCACACCAACACATCTGTATCCTTGTGCACTTATGCAGAATTGACTCTTAGGGAGTCTGGAGCTAGTTGTTCAGGGACTGTCTCAAGTGCAGCATTGGCTGGGTTGGGCAAGGCCAATGGAATTAATCTCTGGCACGCTCATCACCATCATCACCCTCACCACTTCTGAGTGGTCCTCCTTATCTCCATGCCTCCTGCTCAGGGCTTTTGTGCTGCCCCTTCGAATCATGCAGAACCCCCAGTTTAGGGATCTGAGGAGAGCTTCCCTTTCCAAGGCAACACCTCAAACTCTGGAGAAAAAGGTATAACTTTGGGAGAAGCAAGTCTAGGGTGGGGCCTGGGAAGGTGGAACACATTAATCTATTACCTCTCTGAAAGTGAAAGTGAAGTCGCTCAGTCGTGTCCAACTCACTGCGACCCCGTGGACCGTAGCCCACCTGGCTCCTCCTCCCATGGGATTCTCCAGGCAAGAGTACCGACTACCTTCTTAATAAGTCTCTGAATCTTGCCCTACATTCCATCCTCATGGATGGAACGGTCTTCAAGTCTCTCCAATGGTCTTCTTATCATAGTCTTAACTATCGTGGTAACAAATTACCTTCACAGTTATAGAAAAAGTGCCACTTTGGGGAAAATATGCTTAGGAATAATTATTGCTATCATGCTTTTGCTCAGAATCTAAATCCTTTCACTACCTCTCTCTTCAAAATCCTGCTTCTCCTGGATTTTGCTCCCTCTCCTCCATCCACGGGTATATAATCAACTGATTCCCATAAAGAAGTTAATCACTGGCAATCATTCATTTTCTTGTCTACTTCCCTTCAGATATTTTCCCAAGTTTTCCTGATCATAAGACTCACCTGATTTCTTAAGCATACAGTATCCCAGTTTCCTACCCTGGAGAGTCTGAGTCAGCAGCTTCTGGGTGGGACACAGGAATCTGTGATATTAACAAAGAGCCCCATGTGATCATTTTTAAATTTTTAATTGGAGGATGATTACTTTACAATGTTTTGTGGCTTTCTGCCATACAACAAACTGAATCGGTCGTAACTATATACACATCCTTTCCCTCTTGAGTTTCCCTCCTGCTCACCCCATCCCTTTAGGTCATCACGGAGTGCCAGGCTGGGCTCCCTGTGTCATATAGCAGTTCCCCACTAAATATTTTACACATGGTATGTATATATGTCAATACTACTTTCGTAAATAGTCCCATTCTCTCCGTCCCTCTATATACACATCCTTTCCCTCTTGAGTTTCCCTCCTGCTCACCCCATCCCTTTAGGTCATCACGGAGTGCCAGGCTGGGCTCTCTGTGTCATATAGCAGTTCCCCACTAAATATTTTACACATGGTATGTATATATGTCAATACTACTTTCGTAAATAGTCCCATTCTCTCCTTCCCTTGCTGTGTCTTCAAGTCCATTCTGTACATTTGTGTCTCCACTCCCTCTCTGAAGATAGGTCCATCAGTACCAGTAGGGGAACCACTACTCTGACGAACAATATTTCAGACACCTGTAACAGGGAATGATTAGTCCTCCAGAAACATCGTTAACACATAAAGACATAAAGAGCAACACATAAATAAATAATTGCAAATGCTACCCCACTAACTTGTACAGAATTTAAGCATTATCACCTGTTATGGAATGTGGTCTGCAGACATCAAGGTGTCTCAGTCTGGTCCTGGCCCCGACACCCAGTTGTTAAGGCTTGAGCAAGTTGTTTTCCTCAGATTCCCCACCTATAAACTCCCAGTTTCTACACAGTATGACATTCTTATTTAGATCACTATTCCTTTTGACCCAGAATTTCTACTTCTAGTAATCTATCCTGGGAGTTAACCAGGGAAATGTACAAGTCCAGCAGATTTGTTATAATAATGAAAACATTGGAAGCTGTATTAATGTCCATCATTAGAGAACAGCTAAACATTGATTTATCTAGACATTGAGTACTATGCAACTTTAAAAATGGTAATGGAGATCTTTATGTTTGATATGGAAAATGTCCATGACATGTAAAATAGTAAAAGCAGGTTACAAACATAACTTATACTTCAATCCCAGGTTGATTTTTTTTTTTTTTAAGTGTGATGTTTGTAGAAAAAGACCATAGAGTTACACACCTAAGTACTAGCAGTGGATGATTTTTTNAATGTCCATGACATGTAAAATAGTAAAAGCAGGTTACAAACATAACTTATACTTCAATCCCAGGTTGATTTTTTTTTTTTTTAAGTGTGATGTTTGTAGAAAAAGACCATAGAGTTACACACCTAAGTACTAGCAGTGGATGATTTTTTCCTTTCTTTATATCCTTCTTTAATTGTCTGTATGTTTTGAAGTAAAATTAAAATCTATACTTGGGGGAAAATAATGTTTCATCCTTTTTGAAAAGGTACTTCTTCACGCACGTTGCCAGGGTGATATCCACAATAGACAGGAGACCAGGAGTAACTTAAAGGAAAGGTTTGTTACTTAAAGGCAGTGTAAACAAGAGATTATCTTTCCTCCAAAAAAATCCCACCTCACTCTTTCACTCTACATTTGAGTTGTAAAGAATTTGTCCATAAGATCCTATTTTTCCTAGTGTTATGGGAAAACGTACCAATTCATTCACCTGAGCCAATTTCAAGGAACTAAACTGGCTGCAGAGCACCCGGTGGAAAACCAAGGCAAGTGTCAGGAAGGGCAAAACTCTGCTTATTTTAGGCCTTCTGGAAAGGCTCTTCCCAAATCCCTTCCTCTCAGCTGGGAGGGCTAGGGAAGATTCAGGTGACCCCAATGGGGAGAGGGCGGGGACCAGCCCTGCTTCCTGCTATAAAAGTCAGAGCAGCAGGCCCCTCTGCCTGCTTGGTTTGGTGGTATCTTCGGTCATGGCATGCAGGCAGAGAGGAGACAGCGGGAGACCCTCAAGCTGGTTCCGTGCAGACTGGAGGTAATTCTGGGGGCAGAAGGGAGAGGACATAATGCCTTGTCTGCTGAAGTTCACTCCTCTAACTTTCTCCCCCATGTCCTCCTGCCCCTACAGGTCATTTTTTCTATCCTTCACCCTTTTGACTTTGGTGAACTCAATAGGTGTTAATCAGTTGGTGGATCCTGCCTTCCCAGGTAGGCCTCTTGAGTGAGGGAAATGCCCTTAAGCATCTCTGAAATGGATTGCAACTAGGGTGCCTAGATGGCCAGGAAACACAAAAGTGAGTTAAATGATCTCCAGTCATTCTTTTGCCTATCTTGATCAAGTCACTTCAGTTTTCCCATAGCTTACCTCTAGCTTGCTCTGCAGCTAAATGCAAGAGCTTGGAAAAACACACCTACACTACCTTCTATTTCCTCGCTGCCTCCAGCTTTACAACACCCGAAGAATAGCAAACCACATACCAAGCCCTCATCTTTGGGAGCAGTCATCTTCAAACACATACTCCTGCTTAAGGAAAGCATCAACAATAACAGGCAAAATTACTTGTAACGAGGAGTTTCTCAAGATTTTCACCTGAGCCAGAGGATGCACAGTGTCAAGCTATTGGCAGATTATTCAGTCTTCAAAAATGTGTTCTTGGAGTTACCTAAGGAATCTTTTAAACTTCGAATTAAATGATCTTTAGACAAAACTTTTCCCCAACTCTTCACAGACCTACCATCTCTATTTCCATCAGGATTCCAGGCTGGTTCCCACATGCATACTTGTTAACCCAAATCCAGGTTTATCCTGGATAGAAAGCCCTAGGCACTTAATTGATATCTTCATTAGTCTTTGGTATCTTACATTGTAGTTATGTATTCCTATCAATTTGTAAGCTCCCCAGGATAGGGAATAAGCTTTGCCTCTCCCAACTGGCATCCTTCCTGATGCCTGTTAGAGAGAAAAGCTTCCTCAATACACTTCTGTAGGAATCATGCCTCCTGTGTTCAAAGATGCCCCACGTGCTTTCTTTGCTCTTCAGGTACTGTCACTTGCTATGAAAACAGAATGGTAGTTGAGTTTAAAAGAACTCTTGGCAACAAGATTCAGCATGCATCTGTGGTGGGTAAGTAATGTGTATTGTCTCATTTAAGTCTTAGTAGGAAGCCCTTGGCTCAAAGTCATCACCATTTTCCAGTGAGCAGAGTGCACAAACTCTGGAGCAGCTGGTGCTCAAATCCCGTGATATCACAGGGTCCTTGAACTGCATGGTGACTCCTAAGAGTGGAAGACCTTGTCTGTCTTTGGAAATCTGTCTTATCTCAGGAATTCCCTAAGAAAAGTCTATCTTCAAATCACAGCATCTCTCAGAGCTTGGGTTATATCCCAGTTGGGAAAATAAAAAGTAAGAAGTGATTGAAGTACCTTAGAAATAGATTTTCAGTCTTGGTTATGTAGCTTTGCTTGACTCTGTCAGTGAAATATAAGATGTAAATACATCTTGGCTATCTCCTTTCTAAAGCTGCTCTTGTTTCTATAGATTCCCTTGGTCTTAAAATGCTGAACTGCACTTATGTTCTGGACCCAGAAAAGCTTACCCTGAAGGCCCCATATGAAAGCTGTACCAAAAGAGTGGTGAGTAATTGAGGAGTAATTTGGAAAGTAGTAACCTAGGAGTTAAAGCTTTGGAGTAGAGCAGTGGTTCTCAGTCTGGGTGATCTTTCTCTTTGGTCATCCCAGAGAACATCCTGCAATGTTTGGAGACACTTACCACAGCTGGTAGAGGAGGAGAGAAAGGGCAGCTACTGGTTACCGGTGGGTACAAGCCAAGAATATTGCCAAATAGCCTCCATTGCATACAGGAACTCTCAATAAAGATACATTAGACTCAAAACTCCAATGCTGAGCTTACAAAACCCTTGAATTGAGGCTTTGGGCTTTATCTCTGTCTCTGCCACTATGTATATATGATTAGGAATAAGCTAGCTAACCTTTCTAAGCCTCTACTTGCTCACTGTAAAATGGATTATGTTATCTTTCCATAAGGTATCTAAAGAAAAATGACACAAATGAAGGACTAGGCATAGTTTGTAGACACAGCAAATGATCAAACATGAGCTATTTTGATCTACACCCCTCAAGGAAAGGGGGACGCTATTTTGGTGCTGGCAAATGGAGTGCTGGTACCTCTATGCTGGAAGGTGAGCAACAGCTGAAAAATAGGATTTTCTGCTGTCAAGCAATAGTGCTACCCAATCAGGGTTATTAGGAGCAGCAAAAGAAGCCTAAGTCCTTTTCAGGCTTTATGTGCAAACAATCACTTAGGGAACTTGTAAAGTACAGAATTCACTTAGTTGACTTAATAGGTCTAGGGTACATCCTACAAGTCTTAACAGTCTGCTTCATCTGATTCTACTGAAGATCTCCAGTAATTAAAACTTTCCCTTCTAAAACTGACTTTCCCAACTTTAGGGAGCTTAGTATTGTATTCCTTTAAAACAAAGGTCTGCAGAATATGACCTGTGTATGGCCACAGCCAGTCCATGATCTATGTGTGATGGTCATCAAGCTAAGAATGGCTTTAGTTTTTTAAGTGTCTTACAAATGTTAAAAGCATATGTGGCCTAAAAAGTCTAAATATTTACTAACACCTTACAGAAAATTGTTAGTTGACCACTGCTTTAGGCAGAGTGCCCTGAGCCAGGGGAAATGGCAAAGATGGCTCTGTCCAGCACCCAGCACAATGGCTGCTAATGTAGGTGCTCAGTAAGTATTTCTATCTCTTGATAGAGGCAGCAAACCCAATAGGACCCTGATACTCAGACATAGGGTGAATGTAAAGGGAAAACAAAAACTGAACTCTGAGCCCTGAAACTCAAGGAACTGTTCTCTGCCAATGAATGAGTCCTGGGATATCTAAAGAGGCTAAAGAATCTCCTGGTATACCAAGAGAGCAGCTGCTGCTCTCCTGGTATAGGAATGGGGGACTTTCTAGAACTGTGGCACTGATGACTTTTAAGGGGTTTGCTAATCAGCTGAGTCAGATGGTATTTTGGAATCTCCTTTCTCATTGAAGTTCTAGCACTCTGTCCTTACTATGCCATTTTCATACAGCTTGGCCAGCACCAGATGACCATCACATTCATGAATGACAATGCTGCCCATAGACAAGGGACTGTCTTGTATCATGTCAGCTGTCCGGTCATGCAAGCAGGAAGACATGAACAGCATTCGGGATCCACAATCTGCTCGAAGGATTTCATGTCTGTGAGTGAAGCAGGCTGACTGCTTCTCATCCAGCTACTAAAGGGGGAATGTGGTCTAGAGAGAGCTGGACTTCAGAACAAGATCCGGACTGCAATCCTGTATTTCACTACTGACTTGCTATGTGGCTTTGCGTTGATTTCTTAACCTCAATGAGACCTTTTTTTAAATCTGAAGTGGGGAACAATAACATCACATAGGGTGACTTCAAAAACTAAGAAGGTAGATATAAGCACTCAGCACATCATGTTTTAGCAATAAAAAGGATTCAGTTGGTAGCTTGACAAAACTGGATATTTATGTACCAGGCCCTATACCAGATGCTAGGAAATTGAAAATGAGAAAAACAGCCCAGTCATGTACTCATGGACTTTATAGTCTCAAGTAGCTAATAGCAACAGTGGACAAAAATACTCATACTTGGAACTGCATGGCTTGACAGGACTTAGTGTCTCAATGTACAACTGGAAGGGAACTTTAGATCTTCCAATTACATTGAGTTCTCGAAAGCTCAATGGGGAAATGATGTCTAAGGGCACTTCTAGGATTCTTGACTGGTCCTGTGTCTCTACTATATCCCACAGCAGCCCTCACACTGTAAGAACAGTACCATTAGATAGCATGACTTCAGAGTTGTCCAAATCAAAGCTTCACATCATCCTTTTTTTTTTCCTTCCAGTTTACCTTTCACTTTTTTCCTGGCATGGCTGACGACACTGCGGTATGAAAACTATTTTTTAAATTATAAGCCTAAATAACCTTTTTTTCTATATTAAAGGTGGCATAACTTCAGTCCTGGTTGAAATATTAAATAGTCTTGGAGTTAAAGTGAGCACCAGCCCTCTAAATGAATCTTTTGCCTTTAGGGTCCCAAACCTCAGATGGGATGGACCATTACAGTTGGTGATGGTGAAAGAGCCCAAAATCTGACCCTTCAAGAGGCTCTGATGCAAGGGTATAATCTCCTGATTGAGAACCAGGAAATGAGCATCCAAGTGTCATTCCATGCCACTGGAGTGACTCACTACTCGGTAGGTGTGAAATCTGTTTGTACCACCATCCAGGCTCAGACCAGTATTTCTAAATGCAAGCATAATTTCAACCATTTCCTCAAATTGAGGTTATAACTCATTCAACAGCCAAGTACTGTACTAAGTACGAAAGATGGTGAGATACAATGGTGAACAAAATAAATGTTTCTTACTTCAATCAGTTTTTCTTCTCCATAGATCTAAGTTCACTAAACAATGTGGAGCTACAGTAGTACTAAACGAATGAAGGTGTTCTGTTTTATCATTGCCACATTTAGTGTTTACAGTGAAAGTGAAGTTGCTCAGTCATGTCCGACTCTTTGTGACCCCACGGACTGTAGCCCACCAGGCTCCTCTGTCCATGGGATTTTCCAGACAAGAGTACTGGAGTGGGTTGCCACTTCCTTCTCCAGGGGATCTTCCCAACCCAGGGATCAAACCCAGCTCTCCTGCATTGCAGGCAGAACCAGGCAGACACTTTAACTTCTGAGCCACCAGGGAAGCCCAGTAGGTACTGGCATTTTGGGGACCAACAATCAAGATACTACATTAAATCAGTTAATGTGCCAAAGTAGTTAGAACAGATCTTGGCACCTACATGTTCAAACATCAGCCATCTTAACAGTACTGTTACATATTAAGTATAAACAAACTGCTGAATGTTAAACATTCTCTCTGAATGCTGATACCTGAAAAGTCATAAACAAGAGCTCTTACTGCTTAGAAATGATCAGCTACAGGTCATGAGCAGAAATCACCTTGCCAGATGCTATAAAGTATAAGACTTTAAAACTAGAACTAGTTGTTTACCTGTAGAACAACTGTAGGGTGAAATACCTGAACTTGACTTGGGCCAGGATAGTGCCCAAGAGTTGAATGTTTGCCCTGACCGTTTCTGCTGCTAAGTCACTTCAGTCGTGTCCGACTCTGTGTGACCCCATAGACGGCAGCCCACCAGGCTCCCCCATCCCTGGGATTCTCCAGGCAAGAATACTGGAGTGGGTTGCCATTTCCTTCTCCAATGCATGAAAGAGAAAAGTGAAAGTGAAGTCGCTCAGTCTGTCCGACTGTTAGCGACCCCATGGACTGCAGCCCACCAGGCTACTCCGTCCATCGGATTTTCCAGGCAAGAGTACTGGGGTGGGGTGCCATTCTAGCATTGGTCAAAAATTCAAGTAACTCAGGTAAACCAATGTCTTTGCAAATGCCTCCCTTCAGCAAGGTAACAGCCATCTCTACATGGTGCCTCTGAAGCTTACGCATGTGTCTCCTGGGCAGACGATCATCTTATCATCACGACTCATTTGTGTGTCAGGTAAGGCCTAGGAAAGGGCAAGTCCAGTTGTGGAAGACATTGTTCTCGGGGCTCAATCAAAGCTGACCATTCTATCATTCCTTCTAGATCCTGTGACCTGTAATGCCACACACATGACTCTCACCATACCAGAATTTCCTGGGAAGTTAAAATCCGTGAGCTTTGAAAATAAGAATATTGCTGTGAACCAGTTGCACAACAATGGGATTGTTATGGAAATGGCAAATGGCCTCAGGTTGCATTTCAGCCAAACTCTCCTCAAAACAAAAGTATGTGCCCTTGAACCTTAGCCTTTTAGGCCATTGTGATTTGGCTGCTGACTTATCCATAAATTCTAATTGCTAGTATTAAAAAAAATTCAAAAATTCTGGAGGCCTCATTTGAACAGCTTGCATAAGTAATTCTCAAGTAACTGAAATTCACTCTCAAAACACCAAGTCTCTTTCAACTTCAGTGGAAATTTTCCTTGTGTTTTCGTTCACTGAATAGTACAAACTGCTATTAAGCATCTAATGATAAACCTCTTGTGGCCTATTAAAACCGGACAATTTGAGCCAAACTAGTGTTCTCTGCTGTCCTCAGTGAAGCCAGTCTTGACTGATTGAATTGCCAAGGACACAGAATAATCTTATGTTGGTGGATATGTTGCAATAACATTTTATAACTCCTGGATTTGCAAGGTACTCAGCTCTTTGGAGGCTGAATTAACAGATCAAATTCCAATATCTAGTACAAAGAGCATACAGTGCTGGGTACATGAGGGCATGAACTTAGAGAAATATCCTGCCTCAGGAAGAATCCTGTCTGGAGAAGTGATAGGATCTCTTGCTCTGGTTTAAAGGAAAACCGTATTCAGTCTGGAGTGTGCCTTACAGATTTCAGCGTGCTTTCTTCCTATCTGCCTGCTGAACAGGCTGCAGCTGCTAACTGACATTCTTCCATTTCAGTTCTCAGAAAAATGCCTCCCCTATCAGTTCTACTTATCTTCACTCAAGCTGACGTTTTATACTCAACTGGAGACGGTATCCATGGTGATTTATCCTGAGTGTGTCTGCGAGTCAACAGTTTCTACAGGTAAAGATCATTTTCTTGAAGAGTTCTACATTCTACATTCTCTCTTAGCTCTTACATGGGGGAAAGTGTACAGGAGTTCAAATTCTGTACTGCTTACACTTTAAAGAAATGGAAGACTGGTCAGACCACAAATAGCAGTCTAAATAGCTGCTATGATAGGAATCTAAGGAAGATAACACTTCCAAAATACACATACAGGAAGGTTTCACAACTGTTTAATGTTTTTAAGTAACCTGGGTATGCTTCATGTTAGAAGTCTGAGCCCACCATCTAAGTAAGATTGCTTTAAATCTGAAACTAGAGGGACTATTTCCCCAAACTCTTAAATTCCTCAAAGAATATGGAAGTCGGTATTTGCCCTTGTTTACTGTTGCCTCTGTGCTCCTTTTTATTTGTATCAGGTCCAGTTGAATAGAAAAAAATTAGTTGTTGCTTCAACTTCCTCTCAAACCAAGATCTGTGAGTTGAAAGAAGGGACTTTAGAACACAGGCACTACACTTAAAGCCACATCAGGGTTTCGTCATGGCTTTCTTACCCCACTTGCTGCCTCTTCCCGTGTCTCCTGCTCCTTCTCCCTTTGGATTAAAAATCCTTAGACAGAGCAAGCCTCACTGCAGTCTAGGTACGTTGGGGTCTCCCTTGTAGTGGAAGCTGCTTGTCAAGTTATTTTCCCAAATAGACTTAAATTCTGTTGCCTCCTGATGAAAATCCAAACTTCATTACATATTCAAACTAGGAATTACAATAGTCACATACCAGACATTTTTTAAACTCCCTCCACTATATAGTTTCAGGGGAGCTATGTACTCAAGATGGGTTTATGGACGTCGAGGTCTACCGCCATCAAACAAAACCAGCTCTCAACTTGGACACTATTAGGGTGGGAGACTCCTCCTGCCAGCCAACCTTTAAAGCTCCATTTCAAGGACTGGTGAAGTTTCACATACCCCTGAATGGATGTGGAACAAGACGTAAGGTTAGTATAACATTAGTATTGGCACACAGCAAGAGAGTAAGACTTACCTTTGAGATAACTAATCACTTTCTCTAACCTTTAAGTTTGAGAATGACAAAGTCATCTATGAAAATGAAATACATGCTCTCTGGGCGGATCTTCCTCCAAGCACAATTTCCAGAGATAGTGAATTCAGGTGTGACACAATTGCTACTTAACTTCTTTAAGTGCCAGAATAAACTAGAGCAGTCTTTTAACCTAAAATTCTTAACACTCCCACCTACCCACTCTTATAGAATGACGGTGAGGTGCTATTACAGCAGCAGTAACATGCTAATAAATACCAACGTCGAGAGCCTTCCTCCTCCAGTAGCCTCAGTGAAGCCAGGTCCACTTGCCTTGACCCTGCAAACCTACCCAGGTGAGACATTATAACCTAAAAACCTCTGCTTAAAAACTTTCAGGGGACTCATTCCTAAAATGAACTTTGCACCAGACTAGAGCAGTAGCGATGCTTAAGCTTCTGTTGCAACCATCAACTACTTAAGTACCAGAATTGCTTCTACTCCATTTCAGATAATTCCTACCTGCGACCATACGGGGACAAGGACTTCCCTGTGGTGAGATACCTCCGCCAACCAATTTACTTAGAAGTGAGAGTCCTAAACAGGACTGATCCCAACATCAAGTTGGTCTTAGATGATTGCTGGGCCACATCCACCATGGACCCAGCCTCTCTCCCTCAGTGGAATATTATCGTGGATGGGTATGTATTCTCCACATAAGGTAGTTCAACTAATCAAACTGCCAGTAAAAAAAAAATACTAAAATGCTCTTAGGCTTGAGAGGAGCACTATATCAAAGGCCCTGATTTTTGTTCTTATTTCTTAGCAACCAGTCCTCAGTCTTCTAAGTTGATTCCTGTCTTTCCTATTACCCTTGAATCTAAAAAGATCCTTCCCAAGGAAATAATGACTTTAATATTCTAACATCTGGAAAGAGAATAGATTTATAGTTCCTATTTATTGAATAACTTTTTTGCTCATTGATAAATCGTGTCTAATTCTTTATGACCCCCTGTGACCTATCAGGCTCTTCTGCCCATGGGATTTTCCAGGCAAGAATACTGGAGTGGGTTGCCATTTCTTCCTCTAGGGGATCTTCCCAGCTCCATTGCCAGGCAGATTCTTTACCACTGAACCACCTGGGGAAGGTGCGTTCAATGCGTGCACATGCGCCTTAATTGTGTCTGGCTATTTGTGATCCCATGGGGTATATAGCCCACCAGGCTTCTCTGTCCATGAAGTTATCCAGGTAAGAATACTAGAGGGGGCTGCCACTCCCTTCTCCAGGGGATCTCCCCGACTCAGGCGTCGAACCCGGGTCTCCCTCATTGCAGAAACATTCTTTATCATCTGTGCCACCAGAGAAGCCCATTGAATAACTACCACGTGCCAAAAAACAATGCTCTGTAATCCAGATGTGTTATCTAAACCACAGCACTCCATGAGTGACACTAGCCCCCTTCACGTTAAAAAGAAACCCAAGCTTACTACTTAAATAACTAGCCCCAAGTAATGTTTAGTAAGTGATAGGACATGAATGGACTTCCCCAGTTACTCAGTTGTAAGGAATTCCCCTGCAATGTATGATCCACAGGAGACCTGGGTTCAACCCCTGGGTTGGGGAAGATCCCCTGGAAGGAGGGAATGGCAACCCAATCCAGTTCTCCTGCCTGAAGAATTATAGACAGAGGAGCCTGGAGGGCTATAGTCCTTAGGGTCGCAAAGAGTTGGACACATGAAGCTACAACCCTCTGCTAGCATTTAAAATAAAAAACGGCAGGAGCTCTCTACCCTTTCTTTATCAGCAACATATACTAACTGCCTGGGACATAATACTCAGATTCATAAGAATGAAGCCCTTGTCATCTGAAGAGCTACATAATTCTTGAGTTTAGCTGGCATACAAATAGGTATTGACACTTAACACAAAAGTAGAAAACCTAGCACAAGTAACTTAACTTCATGGATACTGTTGGTCAAGTCAGAGGTATATGAAATAAACTAAAAGTACAGGCAGAAGGTCTAAACCCACTTAGTGTATAGCCTGCAGACTCCCCATGGACAGAGGAGCCTGGTGGGCTACAGTCCACGGGGTTACAAAAAGTTGGACACAACTGGGCAACTAAGCAGAGCACAGGTAGAAGGTAGAGCAATAGTCTTGAAGGTGTTATACATGACTGAATTTAAGCAAATGCTGAGTTTGAGTCTGAGGTGAATTCAGCTGATGTCCCACCCTGAAATATACCTTCCAGCTGTGAATACAACTTGGACAACCACAGAACCACCTTCCATCCGGTCAGCTCCTCGGTGGCCTATCCTAATCACTATCAGAGGTTTGATGTGAAGACCTTTGCCTTTGTGTCAGAGGCCCCGGTTTTCCCTCACTTGGTAAGTGATTGACTGGCTACCTGGGACAGGTTGCCTGAGACATCAGTTCCACTCAACTCTTGTCTCCTCTCCAGGTCTACTTCCACTGCAGTGCCTTAATCTGCGATCAACTTTCCTCTAACTTTCCCCTGTGTTCTGCATCTTGCCTTGTGTCATCCAGAAGCAGGCGAGGTAAAATTTTCAAGTCTTCATTTAATATGGGTTTATTTAAAGCAAGCCTGATCCTTTCGGAATTTAGGAATGAGTGCTTTGTTTTTCATCTAGTCCAAGAGCCCAAGAAACCTGGGAGTCTGTGATGGACAGGTTCACAATCAGTTCCATGGACAAGTCTGTGTTTGCACATAAACTGTAGCCTGATCTTTTGAGACCTCCCAAAAGTTGCTCTTCCTGAGTCTATATAGACTCTGAATTTTGTCTTCTGATAGTCTCTGATAGTTCATCCTGCTCTTACAGTAAGGTGTATGCTCTCTCCTGTGAAGGGAGGCAAGATTACATACAGCAGGGAGTCCATACAGAGCAGGTATACCCTCAAAACATTTCTCACCACTACTCGTTATCCCAGAGGTCAAACTGTCTGTCTGCAGCCACAGGGGCCACTGAGGAAGAGAAGATGATAGTGAGTCTCCCAGGCCCCATCCTCCTGTTGTCAGATGGCTCTCCATTCAGAGGTATGGATTTAAAGCCTTGGGTACTTTTTTAACTGAAACTCTTGGTTTTATGTCAGACTTAAGTGTGCACAGATAACATATGTGTGTGCTCAGTCATGTTCAATTCTTTCTGGCCACATGGACTGTAGACCACCAGGCTCCCCTGCCCATGGAAATTTCAGGCAAGAACACTGGAGAGGGGTGCCATTTCCAACTCCAGGGGATCTTCTTGACCCGGGAATCAAATGTGCATCTCTTGTGTCTCCTGCATTGGCAGGTGGATACTTTACTATTATCAAGTGCTTATGATTAAACAAGAGAATGCACCTCTCCCCAGCAACAGGTTCTGTTAAGTCTGTGTACCCTTCCCAGAATCCTTTCCCACAAGAAGGATCATTTAGTCTACCTACTGTACAGAGACCTCTCATTGTTAATAACTAAGAAAATTCTAGTTTTGTCACTAATGCCACATTAGAATCCTTAAATCTTGGTCCTCAAATTTGGGGCCTACTACAGAAGAATTTCAAGCTCTTTCTTTAAAAAGACTAACAGGTCAGAAGACATGTGCTTACTATTACAAAACTTTAGTCTTTACTAGATTATGTTAATATATCTTCATCCCAGATAGTCTTAATTTTAGGCCTAGAACTTGAAATTAAACTCACTTAAATCACTAGCTCCTAACTGCAGGAAATCATGCACTTGGGACAACTAACCATATATATCAGTGCCAGAATGTTAAACAAGCTGGGAATGAGATCCTTCCAGGTGTCAGCCCATCTGATCTGAGTGGAAGCAAGTAGGAAGTGGGAACAACCGTGGGAGTGGAGTAAGGCGAGAAGGCTTGAGGAGGGAAGACTACACTCTTTTGCAAGCTCCCAAGTGAGCCCTTTGAAGCTTATTTTCCCTTCCTTCTCTGGGCAACTTTAATTGTAAAGCTTCAGCTTCAACTTAAACCAAGTGTAAGGGATCTTAATATGTCTGTTTCCTTCCCAGATGCTGTGGATTCTAAAGGGCACGGGACTACTGGATATGTTGCTTTTAAAACTATGGTTGCTGTAGTTGCCTTAGCAGGTGTTGTGGCAACTCTAAGCCTAATCAGCTACCTGCGCAAGAAAAGAATCACAATGCTAAACCACTAATTGGATTTTCAAATAAAATGTGGAAGTAAGCCTCTTGTTAAATTTAGATGGAGTTCAACGACTTTCTTGCAATCACTTTTCTTTAGAGACTATAGTACCTTTCCACAGTCCTCTTGAAAGACTGTTCTGTGTGAATGTGAATAAGGGTATTCCTGACTTAATTGCTTCCTGTCACTAGCTTTTTCTGCCCTCTACCTACCCCCAAAACTGGCAGTGCCAGAGAATTCAATAATGGAACTTAGTGACAGTCTGCCTCTAGGGGTATATTTAGGTGGCTTATGGAGAAGGAAATGGCAATCCACTCCAGTATTCTTGCCTGGAGAATCCCATGGACTAGAAGCCTAGTAGGTTGCAGTCCACGGGATCGCAAAGAGTCGGACACGACTGAGCGACTTCACCTCACCTTAATGTCTTTTAACCCTATCCATTCATATATATAAGATGAGGGCAAGTCACTCCTAATCACTGGCATAACTTCCCTTCTCTAAAAGGGAAAAGAAGCTAGGTATTCCCAAGGAAGTAATCTAGTATCATACTTAAAGTAGTATTTCCTAACTCAAATTACTCTTTCCAATGAGCAGACAACTTCCCTGAGAAATTAAGGGATTCAGTTATTCTCCCATGCATTCCCAGTCTAATTAAAGACCTGCACTCTTTCTTTGGGGGATGGAAAGGAAGACTCTAGCTTCATTAAGAGCAATTACAACATTCCTGGTCTCATTAAAACTACACAGCTGAATATGAGCCTCATAGCTGAACCTGGAGAGCTGCTTTTTACCCAGTACTCAATTATTACTTCCTCCCAAGCCTACCCCCTCTTAACTAGGCTGTAATTATGCCAAAATGACTAGACTGCCTCACACTGCAGCTCTAACAAACCATATTCAAGATATCTAATATAGACATTAACTTGTATCCTTCAACTAGAAAAAAGTCTGGATCTAAGCCAGAACCTGTGCTATGAAAAGCTGTGCAGTTTCCNTTACATTCTGGAATGATCTCCATGATTATGATGTTTCCTTTGTTCATTAAGTAGTGCACTGATGCTGAAACTGAAGCTCCAATACTTTGGCCACCTGATGCAAAGAATTGACTCATTGGAAAAAACCCTGATGCTGGGAAAGATTGAAGACAGGAGGAGAAGGGGATGACAGATGATGAGATGGTTGGATGGCATCACCGATTCGATGGACATGAGTTTGAGGAAGCTCCGGGAGTTGGTCATGGACAGGGAGGCCTGGCGTGCTGCAGTCCATGGGGTCGCAAAGAGTTAGACACGACTGAGTGACTATGCACAGAATTAGCCATTGAATTTTACACATTGCATTAAAAATGCACTTATATTGTGAGGATGATATGGCCAAAAGAATTCTTGTTCTAGGGGAAATATATGTGCTTCCCATGAATATGTGCTACAGCAGCGTGGGGCAGGGGTGGCACTCTATGTGGGAAGAGCATGGACTAAACATGAAGACAGAAAGTAGCTAAGTGGGTAAAATATTTATCTGGCCTTTTATTTTTGAATAATTTGGCATCTAATTCATAGTTTTCTTGTCTAATTCTCTTCCTGCTATGATCCAGGATGACAAATGCCTGAATGAATGACTCAAAACATCTTGAGTTCATATTCAATGATCTCCCACGGCCACATCCTGAACCTTGCAATCCCTGGAATCTGCTCCTTTGCCTCTAAGCCATAAATTTAGATTTTCCAGTTTCTGACCACAATTTCCAGTCATTTCAGCCTGCTCAGGGAGTTTCTCCCATATTCTCTACCCTTTGACCTCATCTAAATCTCCCAGTCTCTCTAACTTCTCTCTATTTAACTCTTTCTTCCATCTCCGATACCCTTAAACATTGCCTCCGTCACTCTTTAGACTGACAACATTCTCGGTTTTCTCCACCCTCCGACCTTTGGTGCATCTCTGTGTGCTCAGACTTTCCAGTGCCTCCGAACTGATTTGATTTCTGGAGAAGTAAACACCAAGACATATACACCCAGTAAACTCACATGCATACGCAGGACATGTGTTTCTAATCTACCATGCCATCTTACTCTGAGTGTATGGGGTATTGTACATGCTTGAGTGTGATACATGTGCAGTGTTGGGGCTTCTTACGTTCTCAGTCCAGGCTGTCCTTTTTTCTGGTGTGGAAGTACTTGGAAAAACAGCTTTGTGATTAGAAGAATGTCTGGTTAGCATAACATGTGAACAAGAGTAATGGTCCTTGTGACCGAGTTATTTTTACCAAGCAGACGATTTTGTCATCATTTCTCCAGGGCACCCACTTGCCTTGGGGCTGAATGGACACCACAGTATTTGCTCCCCTAACTTCATTCTTTTTCCCAGTGTTTCTTAGTCTAGACAATTGCTTCTTCTTGGACCATTCACGTTTAGAGATATTTCTAGCCTCACTCAGGATGATGTCAAATCTTGCTGACCCTGGAATCATTTTATCTCTTTAAGGTAACTTGGCATATTTCTGTTTTGATCCCTTAACATGTTGATTTTTTATTTTGGTACTTATTTCCAAATTCTAGGGTTCTTCTTATGTACTTACTGACACATACAAACAAGCACTCACACACACACATTCATGAGCACAGAACGTTCACAAATAATTATACAACTATGTTCAATCCAAAAGAAGGAAGGGTTTCACCAACTACATATTTTATGATAGCATACACACAGATGTCATCAGCTTAGTCAAGTGACACAGTGAGTCACCGGAAACCAGTGGCACTAAAGGAAATGGGGGATATTTCAAACTTTTTGACAAGCTAGGATTGCAGCTCATGCTCAGATGCAGAAGGATAATGTGCACAGCCTGGAGGTCATGGCTGCTGCCATCTTCCCTTTTGGTCTCTGAACTGTTTTATGTGCAGCTGTCACTATACATCACACAGCAAATTGGTAACCCAGTCTGTTGAAAATGAATGTCTGAAGAATGTAGATAAAACTGGGGACAAGGACCTCTCTACCTTAGAAACTTGCATGTTGAAAAAAAATCACATACTTCCTGGATTCCTGGTTCACATGAGGTTTTGAGGATCAGTTCAAACATTTGCTGAGAACCAAGTAGGTGAAAAGTGCTGAGGCAGATACTGAAGGAGAGGCTCAGATAAGTACAACTTGGGTCACTGACAGGGGTAAAAAAAGTGCTCACAAAGCAGTCGTTGATGAGTAAAAACTTCAGAAAAAATCCATATCATAAACACATCATATATATGTATATATAGATACTATAATCCTAGAAGAAGCAGATCTATGTTGGTCGATTGGTTGATTGACAGTAGACTTTAGTCAGTTTTTAAGGATCTGATCTCCCAATCTTATCCTTTTATAATTACTAAGAAAACTTTAAGTCATCTGTCTATGGTCTGCACAGGTATGATCTCACTTTAGGTTTTAAACGAATTTATGTTACTTGATTTCTCTTATGATACTCTGATTTCTCTTCAGACCGTATAAATCTTATGCCTTTTACTAAAGATTTATGTAGAGATTAGGGCTCAGAGGTTAACGCATCTGCCTGGAATGCAGGAGACCTGGGTTCGATCCCTGGGTTGGGAAGATCCCCTGGAGAAGGAAATGCCAACCCATTCCAGTACTCTTGCCTAGAGAATCCCATGGAGGGAGGAGCCTGGTAGGCTACAGTCCATGGGGTTGCAAAGAGTTGGACACGACTGAGCGACTTCACTTTATGTTACCTGAACTAACCCTTAAGTGCATAAGCTCTAAAACAGAAACTTTAGGCAGCAGAAGGGATGAGCTCCACCCTCCCCCAAGAAGCTGTGCTGTGCTGTGCTTAGTTGCTCAGTCATGTCTGATATGACATGACCCCGTGGACTGTAGCCCTCCAAGTTCCTCTGTCCGTGGAATTCTCCAGGCAAGAATCCTGGAGTGGGTTGCCATTTCCTCCTCTAGGGGATCTTCCCAACCCAGGGATCAAACCGAGGTCTCCAGCATTGCAGGCAGTCTTTCTACCATCTGAGTGATCAGGGAAGTCAGACCCCAAGAAAGAGTGGAGCCATTAATAACATGCATCCTACAATCTCTTACAAAGGATTATAGATTGTTTTCCTTCAACCCCATAGCCCTGATTTAAGAACAGTATGAAAACTGAGGGGATGAGTCATTCCAGGGAAGATAACAACATGGGACAGGCAACGATGACATATTCTTCAAGTGCCCTAAAGCTTAGGATATTTGAATCCCTGTCAGAAATGGCCGTATGAATTACATACTAGTCTATTGCCTATTGCATGAAATCTATCTATTTATCTATTTAAATCTATCATCTAGCAAAGGAAAGCTTCTGTAATATTATAGAGGGTACAGTTAGCTATAACTTATCTTTTCTTTCAGAAATTCCACCCTAAGTTGACTTTTATTCTGTTCCTATTATTCCCTGAGAATGCTGCTGACAAGCATGACCCGGCAGTCAGTCAGTCCAATCTTTTGCTCTTCATTTGTTCACTCATTCACTCATTCATACAGAGCTATTCAGGTTCAGGGGACAATGACATGAAAGACATAGCCTTTACTCCCCAGTAGGTCTTAGAGTAGTGAGTTGGACAGATAAATGAATAAATGACTCAAGGGCAATTATGCAAATAATGAGACAAGATTATAAGAGTTTAAAGGAGGATCAGCTGAGCTAGAACTGCAAGTGTCAGAGATGGGAAGACCTCCCAGAGAAGATAGCATCTGAGGTGTGTTTGGAGGAAAGAAAAGAGCCAGACATATCCTTGAGAGGAGTTGTATCATACGCAAGGTCCTGTGTGACAAATATGTTTTTGAACCTTTGAAACATGAAAGGCTAAGTGGGGACTGTGAAGAGATGAGGTTTGAGAAGAAAGGTAGGGGTCAGATGAGGATTGTCTTGTAATCTGATAAAGTGAACCAAACCCCATAGAGGGAAATAGAAGGCTAAGAATGATCAGAGCTGCATTTGGAAGGACCCATCGGGCAGCAGGAAGCTGAACTGACTGGAGAGTAATGAGAGGGAGGCACAGAGATGAGTTAGGAAGCTGTTAACAACATCCAGGGAGGAAAGATGAAGGTCTGAATGAAGGTAGTGATGATGGAAAGGAAAGCAACATCTTGAGGGATGTTGAAGAGAATGAAATGGAAATGGGAGTAATAAAGAATCACTGGTTTAATGGAAGAAATGTCCTTTTTTCTCCCATTTAATGCCTAGTATAAGTCTTTACATACAATAGGTGCTCAAAATTTGTGAAAAGTGGGAAAAACATTTTGATGTGCATGTCACCTAGATGCCTATGTAATTCTTTTAAGGATTGTTGATGATGTTATTACCCAGTTTTTTTGGATGAAGAAGGTGCAGCTTAAGAGAGTAAATAACTTTCCCCAAGTCACATAACCATACCTGCCTTGTAAGCCATTAAATTCCATTACTGTATGCAGAACCTGTCTCTTATACACATCTAGATGTGTATAAGAGACAGCCCCCGTACCTGGGATTCTCTAGGCACGAATACTGGAGTTTCTCCAAGGAATGAAAGTGAAAAGTGAAAGTGAAGTCGCACAGTCGTGTCTGACTCAGCGACCCCACGGACTGCAGCCCACCAGGCTCTGCCGTCCATGGGATTTTCCAGGCAAGAGTACTGGAGTGGGGTGCCATTGCCGTTTCCAACTAGCGTACGAGATGAGTGCAATTTTGTGGTAGTTTGAGCATTCTTTGGCATCGCCTTTCTTTGGGGTTAGAATGAAAACTGACCTTTTCCAGTCCTGTGGCCACTGCTGAGTTTTCCAAATTTGCTGGCATGTTGAGTGCAGCACTTTCACAGCATCATCTTTTGGATTTGAAATAGCTCAACTGGAATTTCATCACCTCCACTCACTTTGTTTGCATAACACTTCCTAAGGCCCACTTGACTTCACATTCCAGGATGTCTGGCTCTAGGTGACTGTGTCAATCACAACAAGTTGGAAAATTCTTAATAAGATAGGAATACCAGACCACCTTACCTGTCTCCTGAGAAATCTGTTTGCAGGTCACAAAGCAGCACTTGGAATCAGACATAGAACAATGGAGTGGTTCAAAATTGGGAAAGGAGCACATCAAGATTGGATATTGCTTATTTCACTTCTTTGCAAAGTACATCATGTGAAACTCTGGGCTGGTTGAATCACAAGCTGGAATCACGATTGCCAGGAGAAATATCAACAACCTCAGATATGCAGATGACACCAGTTAGGGCAGAAAGCGAAGAAGAACTTAAGAGCCTCTTAATTAAGGTGAAAGAGGAGAGCGAAAAAGCTGACTTAAAACGTAACACTCAAAAAACTAAGGTCATGGCATCCAGTCCCAGCACTTGATGGCAAATAGATGGCGAAAAAGTGGCGACAGTAGCAGATTTTATTTTCGTGGGCTCCAAAATCAATGTGGACAGTGACAGCAACCACAAAATTGAAAGAAATTGTCCCTTGGTAGAAAAGCTATGAAAAACCTAGACAGTGTATTACAAAGCAGAGACATCATTTTTCCAACAAAGATTCATCTAGTCAAAACTATGGTTTTTCCAGCAATCATGTACAGATGTGACAGTTGGACCATAAATAAGGCTGAGTTTTGAAGAATCGATGCTTTGCAATTGTGGTGTTCAAGAAGACTCTTGAGAGTCCCTTGGACAGCAAGGCGATCAAATCAGCCAATTCTAAAGGAACTCTGAATATTCACTGGGAGAACTGATTCTGAAGCTGATGCTTCAGTACTTTGGCCAACTGATGTGAAGAGCCAAATCATTGGAAAAAGACCCTGATGTTGGGTAAGATTTAGGGCAGGAGGTGAAAGGGGCAGCAGAGGATGAGATGGTTGTATGGCACAACCAACTCAATGGACATGAGTTTGGGCAAACTTGGAGATAGCGAGTCCACGGAAGAGTGGTGTGTTGCAAATCATGACATCACAATGGGTCAGACACACAGTGACTGAACAACAATGACAACATCATGATCAAGTGGGCTTTATCCCAGGAATGCAAGGATACTTCAATATATGCAAATTAATCAATGCGATACACTGTATTAAAAAACTGAAAGATAACAACCATACGGTCATCTCAATAGATGCAGAGAAAACTTTTGACAAAATTCAACACCCATTTATGATAAAAACTCTACAGAAAGTAGGCACAGAAGGAACATACCTCAACCTAAAAAAGGCCATATACAACAAACCCACAGCAAACATTATTCTCAATGGGAAAAAACTGAAAGCATTTCCTCTAAGATCAGCAACAAGACAAGGGTGCCCACTCACCACTATTATTCAACATAGTTTTGGAAGTACTAGTCACAGCAATCAGAGAAGAAAAAGAAATAAAAGGAATCTGTATTGGGAAAGAAGTAAAACTCTTACTGTTTGCTGATGATATGATACTATACATGGAAAACCCTAGAGATGCCACCAGAAAATTACTAGAGCTAATCAATGAAAATAGCAAAGTCACAGAATAGAAAACTAATACACAGAAATCCTTTGCATTCCTACACATTAACAATAAAAAAATCAGAAAGAGTAATTAAGAAAATAATGCCCCTCACCATTGTGACCAATAGAATAAAATACCTAGGAATAAACCTACTTTAAGAGACAAAAGACCTGTATGCAGAACACTAAGACACTAATGAAAGAAAGATGACAAAAACAGTTGGAGAGACATACCATGTTTCCTGGATTGGAAGAATCAATATTGTGAAAATGACTTCAAAGAAATGTACAGATTCAATGCAATCTCTACCAAACTATCAATGGTATTGTTCACAGAACTAGAACGAAAAATTTCATAATGTATGGAAACACAAAAGACCCTGACTAACCAAAGCAATCTTGAGAAAGAAGAATTGAGCTAAAGGAATCAACCTTCCTGACTTCAGTGTACACTACAAAGCTGCAATCATCAAAACAGTATGGTCCTGGCACAAAAACAGAAATATAGACCAATCAGTTCAGTTCAGTTCAGTTCAGTCACTCAGTCATGTCCGACTCTTTGAGACCCCATGAATCGCAGCACCCCAGGCCTCCCTGTCCATCACCATCTCCCGGAGTTCACTCAGACTCATGTCCATTGAGTTGGTGATGCCATCCAGCCATCTCATCCTCGGTCGTNTCTTTTAATTTCATGGCTGCAGTCACCATCTGCAGTGATTTTGGAGCCCCAAAAAATAAAGTCTGACACTGTTTCCACTGTTTCCCCATCTATTTCCCATGAAGTGATGGGACCGGATGCCATGATCTTCGTTTTCTGAATGTTGAGCTTTAAGCCAACTTTTTCGCTCTCCTCCTTCACTTTCATCAAGAGGCTTTTTAGCTCCTCCTCACTTTCTGCCATAAGGGTGGTGTCATCTGCATATCTGAGGTTATTGATATTTCTCCCAGCAATCTTGATTCCAGCTTGTGTTTCTTCCATTCCAGCGTTTCTTATGATGTACTCTGCATATAAATTAAATAAGCAGGGAGACAATATACAGCCTTGACGTACTCCTTTTCCTATTTGGAACCAGTCTGTTGTTCCATGTGCAGTTCTAACTGTTGCTTCCTGACCTGCATACAGATTTCTCAAGAGGCAGGTTAGGTGGTCTGGTAGAACAAGATAAAAAAAAAAAAAAGCCTAGAGATAAACCCACACACCTGTGAGCAAAACCTTTGACAAAGGAGGCAACAATATTCAATGGAGAAAATATTGAAATCTCTTCAATAAGCGGTGCTAGGAAAACTGGACAGCTATGTGTAAAAGAATGAAGTTAGAACACTTCCTAACACCATACTCAAAGACAAACTCAAAATGGACTAAAGACCTAAATATAAGACCAGAAACTATAAAACTCTTAGAGGAAAACATAGGCAGAACATTCTTTGACATAAAGCACTGATTCTCTATGACCCACTTCTCAGACTAATTGAAATAAAAACAAAAGAAACAAATGGGACCTAGCTAAACTCAATAACTTTTCACAGTGAAGGAAACTATAAACACGGTGAAAAGACAGCCCTACAAATGGGGGGAAATAATAGCAAATGAAACAACTGACAAAGGATTAATGTCCAAAGTATACAAGCAACCCCTACAGCTCAATACCATAAAAACAAACAATCCAATAAAAAAGTAGGCAGAAGACCTAAAGCAGACATTTCTCCAAAGAATACATGCAGATAGTTAATGAACACATAAAAAGATGCTCAACATCTCCCTTTATTAAAGAAATGTAAATCAAAACTATAAGGAAGTATCACCTCACACTGGTCAGAATGGCCATCATCCAAAAATCTACAAACAATAAATGTTGGAGAGGATGTGGAGAAAAGGGAACCTTCTTGGACTGTTGATGGGAACATAAATTGATACAACCACTATGGAGAACAGTGAAGATTCCTTGAAAATCTAGGACTAAATCTGCCATATGACCCAGCAATCCCACCAATGAGCCTACACCCAGAAGAAACCATAAGTGAAAAAGACACGTGTACCCCAGTGTTCATTGCAGCACTATTTAGAATAGGCAGGACATGGAACCAACCTAGATGCCCATCAACCGGAGAATGGATAAAGAAATTGTGAAACATATACACAATGGAATATTACTCAGCCATAGAAAGGAACACATTTGAGCCTATTACATGAAGTGAAGTAAGTCAGAGAAAAACAAATATAGTGTATTAACTCATATATAGGGAATTTTGAAAGATGGTACTGATGAACCTATTTGTAGGGTAGCAATGGAGACACAGACATAAAGAACAGACTTGTGGACACAGTGGTGGAAGGAGAAGGTGGGACGAATTGAGAGAGTAGCATGGAAACATATACATTACCATATATAGAATATAGAGCCAGTGGGAATTTGCTGTATAATGCGGGGAACTCAAATCCAGTGCTCTGTGGCAACCCAGAGGGGTGGGATGGGATGGGAGGTGGGAGGGAGGTTCAGGAAGGAGCGGCATACGCATACCTATGGCTGCTTCGTGGTGATGTATGGCAGAGACCAACACAAAGCTACAAAGCAATTATCCTCCAATTAAAACAAATTAATTAAAAAAAATCTCTGATGTGTGGGTCTCTATAGTAACGTTTACTTAAGTTGTATATAAGAAACACAGAGCTACTCTTGCCCAGTTAAAACTGGTTGAGACCACCAACCATTCAGCCAGGCCTGGGCAAGTATCTAATAGGTGACCTTCTGATGTCAGAAGGCTAGAAACTCCATTCTCAGATCATGTTAGTGCCACCATTTTCTGAGTATGTGTCCCCTGGAGAAGCTTTTGACTCAGACATGCCTGTGCAGAGCATTGATTATCTCACCTTTTTCCTGCCTCCCATCACCTTCTCCTGCACCTTTGACCACCCTATACTCTCCATACAGCAATACCCCAAGCCTCTTGCCTTTGAGGAGACAGGACCTGAGACTTGTTCTTTTGTCTCTTTACTTGATAGCCTTGTAAATAAACCCTTTCTCTGCTGTAAACTTCAGTGTCTCAGCACTTATTGGGCAAACAAAACCAGCTTTGCCAGAAACTGGTGAGCAACACAGAAATTCAGGTCCTGCTCCACGCCTACAGACTCAGTCTACCTTTTAACCCCTTGAACACATGCACATTAACATTTAAGAAGCATAGTTTATGGCTGCCCTGGAAATCTCTGCCCTCTTCCTTAAGCCCTCTCCTTCCTTCCGAGAGAAGGTGCCTTTAGAGCTTGAGCTCCCCTTCTCCATTCACTGGCCTATGAATAACAGCCTGTCTTGATTTCCTGGTGGCTCAGACAGTAAAGCATCTGCCTGCAATGTAGGAGACCTGGGTTCGATCCCTGGGTCAGGAAGATCCCCTGGAGAAGGCAGAACTCTTGCCTAGAAAATCCCATGGATGGAGGAGCCTGGTAGGCTACAGTTCATGGGGTTGCAAAGAGTCAGACATGACTGAGCGACTTCACGTTTGCTTGCAAAAAAATGAAAAAAACAAAAACAAAACAAAAAAAACACAGGCTGAAACTTCTTCCAGTCCTCAAGGTACTGTTGCTTCTCAGTTGAGCCACTTTCAGATCGCCTGGCTACAGTTCATGGGGTTGCAAAGAGTCAGACATGACTGAGCGACTTCACGTTTGCTTGCAAAAAAATGAAAAAAACAAAAACAAAACAAAAAAAACACAGGCTGAAACTTCTTCCAGTCCTCAAGGTACTGTTGCTTCTCAGTTGAGCCACTTTCAGATCGCCTGATGTGAGTGCCCTCTACTGGCTTAGAAATTAAGCACTTCCTTTAGGAAACATTTCTGTTGCATTTCCCTCTACTGGTTTTTTAGGGTTTTCCAACGGGGCTTGAAGCTCCTAAACAGGGCCATAAGGACTACTAGAGCATATGTACGAGGTTTGAGTCTCCTCCTGAGTTTTGGAAAGCTGATCAACGTCTATAGCCAGAGCAGCGAAGCCCACATCCTCTCTAGCTCAGATGGCTCTGATTCCCAATTACTGAGTAGTCTGCCTTCCTGATATTTCATCCTTGCCACTTCTGCTTTAACCGAAAGCAGGGAAGAAAGGAAGATTGCCTGAGGGAGCCAGCTGATGGTGGATTCCTGGCTTAATCACTAGATATCTCTGAGACCTTCAGAAAATGATTTGCTTGCTCACCCAGTTTCTTCTACTACCCATTGACTAGTAAGGCATGGAAATGAGAAGAGAAGGATCTCTCAGAACTCTTATGAAAAATCAGAGATCACAACAGATGTGAAAACTCTTAGAAAACCTGAAATATTTCACAAGTGTGAAGGTATATATGTCCCTGAAACTACTAGTGTAACCAGCTGCTCTGGTGCAGAACTAGCCAACTCCAGCCCCACCCCAATCCAGAGCTGCTCTTACGTGGCCTAATGCTGTTTATATAATTCTCATTATTTGTCTAGATCAGGGATTCTCAACCTTGGCACTGACATGTGGAACCAATAGTTCTTTGTTGTAAAGGGCTGTTCTGCGCATTGTAGAACGTTGAGCAGCATCCATGGCCCTGACCCACTAGATGCCAGCAGAATTCCTCCCAAACACATACACAGTCATGACAATCAAATATCTCTCCAGACATTGCCAAATGTCCTGGAGGAGGGGTGGACAAGTCATCCCAAATAGAGAACTGCTCTAGATTCAGTCTACTCAGTCTTTCCAATCAATGCAAAACATTGTGCAAGAGTTTCTACATAGAAGGTTCCGGGATACCCAAGGGGAAAGATAGATACCGTTTCCATTCCCAAAGCACTAGAAGAAAGGAGGCAGGTAGGGCAGGTGTGAGGAAGGAAAAATATAAGGGAATGGCAACAGACAAGAGACAATCTAATCAAGCAAGGGTTTGATTTTTCTGGTGTTTTGTTGCACTTTTGTAATTTAGAAACCACTTGCATCAGGTTCCCAATGACTCACATTGGGCAGAATTCTTGTTACAGACAGAAAATCAATGACCAGAGAAGCTATCATTCGCTTACCATGCCTGGTCCATGAGAGCTGTTAAGTGGAGTAACATGTACATAAGCGAGACATGACTTCACTGCGGGATGAGCCTTGAGTTGGATCCTGGAAGGTGGAAATATTTGGAAACAGGAGGTGTGGAGTGGGATACTCCAACATCATTGATCTTCGACTCCTGCCACACACACAATAGATAATAGATAATTCACCATAAAGACATATCCAAGAGGCATGCCAGATTAGGGTGTAATGCTCACCTCCTACGTCTTCCCCAAGAAAATAAAGAAAGAGCTTCAATAATTCATAACTGTCAGAACTCTCCCCAGTCATGGGGTGTGTGTGTGTGTGTGCATTTGTACACATGCTTAATTACTCAGGTATACATGTGTGTGTGCACACATAATAAATCACTCATGATGCCTATGTGCTCACACACTCATGTGTTTTGAGGGGTGCTGTGGCATAGGTAAGAGAAAGCAAGTTATTCTCAAGTACCATCCGATTTCTAATGAAGTTCCATTAGTCATCCTCTACTTTGTGACAACTCACACCTGATCATACCTTGCCAGGCGTCACAACATCTGGGCTGCATCTCCTGTTCTATTCAGAGCAGACAGTAGAAGCCATACAGAGGTGGTGGTTGAAATAATACTTCGATCTGCACAACTCTAGAGGGAACCACTGTTTATATTCCATTTTATGAGAACAGGGATCCCCAAAGTTACTTGACACAGCAGCAAAGGTTATAGGAACTGACAAACAATGTCTGTGACAGCATAGATACAGATCTCAGGACTTAAGGCCGGTGGAGGCCTTAACACATAACAGCGCATTGGTTACAAAGGTGGGCTCTTGAGTCAGGCAAGCTGGGCATGAATCCCACTTCTGCTTCTATGTACCTTAAACAATTTAACAACTCAATTTTTCAGCTTCCTCATTTCTAAAGTGAGGATTGACTAAAAACATGTATTGAAGTGTAGAGGGCTGAAGATAGCACTGACATATGGTAAAAACAAATACCTATAATTATACTGATATATTAACATCCTGTCTGTATAACATCAGTTTTTGCTCTCTGGGGATTAATTACCTTTTAAATTTTAATTGATTTACCTTTCCAAATAAGAACACATTGAACTGCACGTAAAAGGTCAACAGTACCATTTTTACCTAAGTATAATTGATATACAATATTATAGTAGTTTCATGAGTAAATCACTAAGTCGATATCTTTGTGCATTATACAGTGATTATCACCATAAGTCTAGTTACCATCTATAACATATGAAGCTAATTCAGTATTACTGACTATCTTCCCAATGGTTAACTTGACATATCCATGATACATGGAGTAACCAGGGAGTCCTGCCATTCTTCCAAGCTTGGCTACCAATAGGGTTTTTAAATTTTCATTTGTTAAGAGACACAGATGTGTAGAGCAGACTTTTGGACTCTGAGGGAGAAGGAGAGGGAGAGGGAGAGGGTGGGATGATTTGGGAGAATAGCATTGAAATATGTATACTACCATGTAAGAAATGAATTGCCAGTTTATGTTCAATGCAGGATGCAGGATGCTTGGGGCTGGTGTATGGGGATGATCTGGAGGGATGATGTGGGGTGGGAGGTGGGAGGGGGGTTCATGTTTGGGAGTTCGTGTAAAATAAATAAATAAATACCAAAAAAAAAATTTCATTTGTTATTAACTAGAGGATAATTGCCCTTCCACTAGAGGGTTGGAATAAAAACTGACCTTTTCCAGAACTGTGGGCCACTGCTGAGCTTTCCAAATTTGCTGCCATATTGAGTGCAGCACTTTAACAGCATCATCTTTTAGGATTTGAAATAGCTCAGCTGAAATTCCATCATCTCCATTAGTTTTATCTGTAGTAAGGCCTCCTAAGGCTCACTTGACTTCACAACCCAAGATGTCTGGCCTAGATGACTGATCACACCATTGTGGTTATCCCGTTCATTATGACCTTTTTTGTACAGTTCTGTGTATCCTTGCCACCTCTTCTTAATCTCTTCTGCTTCTGTTAGGTCCATACCTAACAGAAGGTTTCTGTCTTTCACTGTATCCATCTTTGCATGAAATATTCCCTTCGTGTCCCTAATTTTCTTCATGAACCAAGAGCTTGCAGATGTACATGGTAGATTTAGAAAAGGCAGAGGAATCAAATTGCCAACATATGTTGGATCATAGAAAAAGCAAGGGAATACCATAAAAATATCTACTTCTGTTTCATTGACTATGCTAAATCCTTTGACTGAATGGATCACAAGAAAATGTGGAGAATTCTTAAAGAGATGGGAATACCACACCATGTTACCTGCCTCCTGAGAAACTTGTGTGCAGGTCAAGAAGCAAGAGTTAGAACTGGACATGGACAACAGACTGGTTCCAAATTGGAAAAGGAGTATGTCATGGCTGTATATTATCACCTTGCTTGTTTAACTTATATGCAGAGTACATCATGTGAAATGCCAGGCTGGATGAAGCACAAGCTGGAATAAAGACTGAGGGGAGAAATTAAATAACTCCAGGTATGCAGATGACACTACTCTAAAGGCAGAAAGTGAAAAGGAACTAAGAGCCTCTTAATTAAGGTGAAAGAGGAGAGTGAAAAAGCTGGCTTAAAACTCAACATTCAATAAACTAAAATACTACCCAGTCCCCATCACTTCATGACAAATAGATGGGGGAAAATGGAAACAGTGACTGACTTTATTTTCATGGGCTCCAAAATCACTGCAGACAGTGACAGCAGCCATGAAATTAAAAGACACTTGCTCCTTGGAGAGAAGCCATGACAAACCTAAACAGTGTGTTAAAAAGCAGAGACATCACTTTGCCAACAAAGATTCGTCTAGTTCTTTGGGATTGGAATGAAAAGGTTTCACTACAATCACAAAGAACGGCAATGCAAACTACTGCACAGTTGCACTCATTTCACATACTAGCAAAGTAATGCTTAAAATCCTTCAAGCTAGGCTTCAACAATATGTGAAATGTGAAATTCCAGATGTACAAGCTGGGTTAGAAAAGGCAGAGGAATCAGAGATCAAATTGCCAACATCTGTTGGATCTTAGAAAGACCTAGAGAATTCCTGAAAAGCATCTACTTCTGCTTCACTGACTACACTAATGCCTTTGTGTAAATCAAAACAAACTGTAGAAAATTCTTCAAGAGATGGGAATACTTTACCTGCCTTCTGCAAAACCTGTTTGCAGGTCAGTTTCCAAAAGTTAGAATCAGATATGGTAAGTGGACTGGTTCCAAATAGGAAAAGGAGGACGTCAAGGCTGTATATTGTCACCCTGCTTATTTAACTTATATGCAGAGTACATCATGGAAAGGCAGGGCCAAATGAAGCACAAACTGGAATCAAGATTGTGGGGAGAAATATCAATAACCTCAGATATGCAGATGACACCATCCTTATGGCAGAAAGTGAAGAGGAACTAAAGAGCCCTTTGATGAAGGTGAAAGAGGAGAGTGAAAAATCTCGCTTAAAACTCATTCAAAAAATGAAGATCATGGCGTCTGGTCCCAGCCCTTCATGGAAAATAGATGGGAAAACAATGGAAACAGTGACTGACTTTATTTTCTTGGGCTCCAAAATCACTGCAGATGGTGACTGTGGCCATGAAATTAAAAGATGTTTGCTCCTTGGAAGAAAAGTAATGACAAACCTAGACAGCATATTAAAAAGTAGTGACATTATTTTGCTGAAAAACGTCCATATAGTTAAAGCTATGGTTTTTCCAGTAGTCATGTATGAATGTGAGAGCTGGACAATAAAAAAGGCTGAGTGCTGAAGAATTTATGCCTTCAAACTGTGGTGCTGAGAAGACTCTTGAGAGTCCCTTGGACTGCAAGGGGATCAAACCAGTCGATTCTAAGGGAAATCAACCCTGAGTGTTCATTGGAAGGACTGATGCTGAAGCTGAAGTCCAATACTTTGACCACCTCGTGCAAAGGGCTGACTCATTGGAAAAGACCCTGATGCTGGGAAAGATTGAAGGCAGGAGGAGAAGGGGACAACATAGTGTGAGATGGTTGCATAGCATGATTGACTCAATGGACATGTGTTTGAGCAACTCCTGGAGATAGTGAAGGATAGGGAAGTCTGGCGTGCTGCAGTCCATGGGGTCACAAAGAATTGGTCATGACTGGGCAACTTAACAACCACATGAGGATAATTGCTTTACAATATTGTGTTGGTTTCTGCCATGTAGAAACATGAATCAGCCATAGGTATACATATGTCTCCTCCATCTTGAATGTTCCTCCCACCTCCCATCCCATCCCACCCCTCTAGGTTGTCACAGAGCACCAGACTTGAGCTCCCTGCATCATATAGCACATTTCCACTGGCTGTCTAATTTTACATATGGTAAGGAGATCCAACCAGTCCATTCTGAAGGAGATCAACCCTGGGATTTCTTTGGAAGGAATGATGCTAAAGCTGAAACTCCAGTACTTTGGCCACCTCATGTGAAGAGATGACTCATTGGAAAAGACTTTGATGCTGGGAGGGATTGGGGGCAAGAGAAGAAGGGGACGACCGAGGATGAGATGGCTGGATGGTATCACTGACTCGATGGACGTGAGTCTGAGTGAACTCTGGGAGTTGGTGATGGACAGGGAGGTCTGGTGTGCTGCGATTCATGGGGTTGCAAAGTGTCGGACACGACTGAGCGACTGAACTGAACTGAACTGAATGTATATGTTTAAATGCTACTGTCTCAATTTGCCCCACCCTCTCCTTCCTCTCCATGTCTACAAGTTTGTTCTCTATGTCTATGTCTCCACTACTGCCCTGCAGATAGATTCATCACTACCATCTTTCTAAATTCCATATATACATGTCAATATATGATATTTGTTTTTCTCTTTCTGACTTCCTACACTCTGTATAATAGACTCTAGGTTCATCCACTTCGTTAGAACTCACTTAAGTGCATTCCTTTTTATAGCTGAGTAATATTCCATTGTGTATATATACCACAACTTTTTTATCCATCCATCAGTGGACATCTAGACTGCTTCCATGTCCTAGATATAGTAAACAATGCTGCAATGAACACTGGGGTACATGTGTCTTTTTCAATTGTGGTTTTCTCAGGGTATATGCCCAGGAGAGGGATTGCTGTGTCATACAGTAGTTTTCCCCTTCATGAATCACAGCCTTGTTGTAGCAAAGGTGCTTACATAACTCAGTGAAGCTATGAGCTATGCTGCACAGGACCACCCAAGATGGATGGATCATAGTAAGAGTTATGACGAAACATGGTCCACTGGATGAGAGAATGGCAAACCACTCCAGTATTCTTGCCATGAGAACCCCATGAACAATACAAAAAGGCAAAAATATATATATAACACCAAAAGATGAGCCCCCCAGGTCGGAAGGTGTCCAATATGCTACTGGGGAAAAGGGTACAGCAATTACTGATAACTCCAGAAAGAATGAAGCACCTGGGCCAAAGTGGAAAAGATGCTCAGTTGTGGATATGTCTGATGGTGAAAGTCAAGTCTGATGTTGTAAGGAACAATATTGCATAGGAAATGGGAACGTTAGGTCCATGAGTCAAGGTAAATTAGATGCAGTCAAGCAGGAGATGGCAAGAGTGAATGTCGACATATTAGAAATCAGTGAACTAAAATGGATAGGAATGGGCAAGTTTATTTCAGATGACCATTATATCTACAACTGTGGGCAAGGATCCCTTAGAAGCAATAAAGTAGCCCTTATAGTCAATAAAAGAGTCCAAAATGCAGTACGTGGGTGCAGTCTCAAAAACAAAAGAATGATCTTGGTTCATTTTCCAAGGCAAACCACTCAACATAAAAGTAATTCAAGTCTATGCCCCAACCACTAATGTTGAAGAAGCTGAAGTTGACCAGTTCTATGAAGACCTATAAGACCTTCTAGATCTAACACCAAAAAAAAAAAAA